>OZ038373.1:39863370-39925179 GCA_964036015.1 Leptarthrus brevirostris | reverse complement strand
AGAGCCTGCACGCCTATACTTACCCTCACCCTAGTATTTCCAATAACCATCCCAATCCCTATTGGTTGTGAGTGCGACTAGGTTGTGACCAACAACTTAGTGGTGTTCACAACTCTCAATCCAATTCATGACCTCATGCTACCGTATGATGGCAGCATAGGTACACGAATTCTTCGACTTATACCCCAACAAAATGGCGCCCAAAGTATGTGCTTAGTCCTGATAAAGGACCTAGAGGGGAGATAAAATTCCCTCTCTAGATTAGATGCGCATCACAGGAGACTTCACGTTTTCCCTGAATTGCTTCGGCAGGTTGTTAGGACCGATTCCCAAGTAGAAGAGGTGATCGTTCATTATTGCGACCTTTACGGCTGATATACTTCTACTCTCCCTGGGTATAATCCTGAACGGATAGCCCTCTCCACTTTCAAACATTGACCTTCCTGAACGGACTTCCTCGTAGTCATACATAGGTAAGGCTACCTGTTTGCCTACACGGCTTGACTGATACTTTTTTTTTGAATTTGGTTTTGCTTTTCCCTATCCCTCGGTCGACTATGGCTTGACAGTCTGATGGATGTATCTGGGTCAGTGGCCTTAGTGTCTGAAGCGCTCCAGTGGAACTGTGTCTTCTTCGGCTTGGACAATTAGCTGATCAAACAACCCTGGAGTTAGTTTCAGAATTCTGGGTTCCCATTTGGTCGAGGGTCCCTCTCCTCTGGCTGACTGCCCTGGTCGACTCGATTCCCATCCCTACAGCCAACCTTGTTTGGAAGACAACTGATTCGAGACCTCAGAGCTATGCCGGAATCACAAGCTTTGGCTTGGGTAGCCAGTGACATTGTCTGGGTAGCCCTGGTGCCTCATAGTAATCAGTTGAAATCCAGACAAGGTGTGACTTTCAGTTTTTTTCCCTTTCCCATAGTTAAGTTTCTCCACCTGCACCTGACGAAGAAGCACCTCCCGAACAGTTGTCTGGAACAGAGAGAGGGTGGTCGAGGGGGAAGCTGACTACCAATAATTTTTTTTCAAAAAAAACATAATAAATTTTTTTTTTGCACTGATATCAACCAAACTCCGTAGTTTTGCAGGCAGTCGGGTTCAAGCCCCAACAATTTAATTCGGTTCACTTGGTGATATTAGTCACACATTTGTTTTGCTTTTTCTTTTTACTTGAATTTTTTTTTGTTGAGCATCTAAGGGACGCCAGAGACAACAACTTTGTCTACTCAAACCCTGTAAGTCCGCTCAGTTGGGATTAGTTCCCAAAATTTTTTCTTGCTTTTTATATATTTTTTCGGATCGTGTTTCCCTTGCTCGCATCGTATATATAACAAACATATATAGATTCAAAGTTTTTCTTGTACTTGGACTGTACAAGTACGGCGATTTTTTATTATTCGTCCATTTTTTTTCTTCAAGACGCACACAATGCTGCACTCTCCACCAAAGCAAGCGTCTAACCACCCAGCAATATGCACGGTGTGTGAAAGTGGCGATTTTAACCAGGCTACCAAGCCTGTCATAACTCCATGTGCACACGTGTTCCACCGAAAGTGTTTGGCACAGTGGCTGGAACGACAACCTAGCTGCCCAGTTTGCAGACGTTAAAGTACTCTTGCTGAGAGCAGGATATATAACCCCAGCGGAGGAGTTATTCCTCGCACTAATACGGGAGGCATGGTGACCAGCTCGCAAACCACTCAGCGACCTCAAACCCCAACGGTCTCGTCTAACCAGCGGCTCAATAGGAAACAGGTTCTGGAAACCTCAAACCCGCGAGTCCAGGAGTCTAGTCCAGAACTGACTTCTCAGCGTAGCTCTGCAAGTGTACAAGCGTTGGCTGGTCTCAGGGGAGAGTTATCGGACCTGATAACCCGACAAATCAGTCAACAGATGCCAAGAAATTGGTATATGACGGTGATAACTCACACCTACGAGCGGAAGAGTTCATCTTCTGAGCGGAAGTTATGGCTAGAAATACCTTAAGCAGTGACTACAACCTAATGGCCGAAAACCTTGCTACCATCTTAAACGACAGACCCCTCGAGTGGTACTGGCAGTACCTACGCTACCACCCCGAACCTAGGTGTAACGATTTGAAGCCGGCGTTCTGTCGGGATTGGACACCTCCGGTGCACGACACGGACACGCTCCGGCAAATGCTTTACCGTAGACAACAAACTGGAGAACCATTGCAGTTCTACCTGCAAGACCTGCTGTCTCTGAGGCAGAGACTACGCCTAGCTATGCCAGAACCCAAATTTATAGAATAGTAAAAGATAATTTGCTACCTGCCATCCAACAGCAAATATGCCTCCATCCAACCTACAGCATTGTACAGCTGCAATCGCTTGTTATGCCAATAGAAGGAGTCCTTCACAGGAATAAACCGAGGTATCATACTAGTGTACGGAGACTGGACGAGGTAAATTCGGAAACGCCTGAGCACTGGCCAACAGATCCTATCCGCGCAAACTCCGACAGCGAGCTGGTCAGGTACGAAACCCCGGCGGAAGACTGTTCGGAGATATCGCATGAGAATCCCTGTTGGAATTGCGGTAACGCTGGGCACTGGCACAGGCAATGCCCGCTGCCTAAACCGGGGTATACTGCTACGGGTGCGGATTAAGAGATGTTTATATTAATAATTGCAAATCTTGTAGTCGAGACAACTTCCGTCGAGGCGGGAACAACGCCACCACTTCTCGTCAGACCCCGTCAGCGAACAATTCGAACCGTCCAGCAATCAATCGTCAGTAATCCCACAAAAGGCCAACCCAACCTCTCTTGACAACATAACCTCCCGAATTCCATCGGAGACTCATGTACCCGAACAAGTCCAAATGGCACAGAACGGAGCACCGAAGAATGGGAAACCTACAGTGTTCCCTCTGAAGCCGTATCATCTCCGGCTTCAGGAATATGAAGCAGCCAGAGAACGTATATTTGCCGAATCGGCGGAAAGCATTTCGACGATTGCCAATCAGCTTACAATCCCAAAGCCTAAACGCTCCACGAAAAGACTGCGTGAATTTTGGCGACGCGTCATATCTAATAGATGTCGTCTAGTAGCTGGCATCACTTCAATGCCTCGGAGGTCAAGCAGCGGGAAAGCTTCTCCAAGAAGGCCAAGTGACTTATAAGAAGTACGCAACATCCGTCAAAACAGCTGACGGAACCTCTCAGCAGGTAAGCGGTCACTTGGACACAGATATAGAGTTTTGAGGCAAACGAAATATCATCCGGTTATATGTCATACCGAGCCTGTCTCAAGACCTATATCTGGGAGCAGATTTATGGAAAGCTTTCCAGCTGGCCCCGCACATCATCAGCTCACTAGCACTGTCGAACCCAATATACATCCGTTGACCAGCAACGAACACGTACGCCTCGAGCTGGTGAAGCAACTTTTTCCATCATATGCACAACAAGGCTTGGGAAAGACCCATTTATTGCAACACGCTATCGACGTCCGAGAGGCTAATCCGATTAAGCAGAGACACTATCCTGTATCTCCCGCGGTACAGGCACTCATGGATGCGGAACTTGAGAGGATGAAAGGACTAGGTGTCATCGAGGAAAGCCAAAGTGCATGGAGCTCCCCAGTGGTACTTGTCCGAAAGCCCGGAAAGGTCCGACTATATTTCGACTCAAGGAAAGTCAATGCGGTGACAAAAAAGGATGCGTATCCCCTTCCACACATTGATGGATTCCTTGGTAGAATACCACCTGCTCGATTCATAACAGAACTGGACCTGAAGGACGCTTTCTGGCAGATCCCATTGGAGAGCAACTCCCGCGAAAAGACCTCATTCACGGTACCAGGTCATCCTCTTTATCAATTTACAGTGATGCCTTTTGGCCTCTGTAATGCTCCACAAACCATGTGCCGGTTAATGGACAAAGTCATACCACCAGACCTGAAAGAATCTGTTTTTGTTTACTTGGATGACCTTCTAGTAGTTTCCAAAGATTTCTCTGAACATCTAGCTACACTTTCAAGAGTGGCGGAATGCTTGCGGAAGCCAGGACTGACAATCAATATAGAGAAAAGCAAATTTTGCCTGAGGGAAATCAAATATCTTGGATATCTGATAAAAGATGGATGCATTAAGACGGATCCAGAAAAGGTGTCCGCGATCGTCGAGTACCCCACACCTAAGACAGCACGGCAGGTACGTCGCTTCTTAGGGATGGCGGGATGGTATCGAAAGTTCATTTCGAACTACGCGGCGGTATCATCCCCGATCACGGATACCTTAAAGAAGAGCGACAAGTTGAATTGGACCGCAGAAGCACAGAATGCATTCATAACCCTCAAGCAAAAACTGACCACTGCTCCACGTCTAATTAGTCCTGATTTCCGCAAGCCATTCATTATTCAGTGTGATGCCGGTCAAGAAGGAGTCGGAGGAGTTCTCCTACAAGCAGATGAAGAAGGCTCGGAACTTCCTATAGCATACATGTCTCAATAGCTTAACTCCACTCAGCGCAATTACCGCGTGACGGAACTAGAATGTCTGGCTGCAGTCCTGAGCGTAAGAAAATTCCGCGCATACATCGAACTGATGCCATTTAAGATTGTGACAGATCATGCAAGCTTGAAGTGGCTCATGAGCCAAAAGGACCTATCTGGTCGGTTGGCCCGCTGGAGCCTGAAGCTACAGGCCTTCGATTTCGAGATCGAGCACCGAAGTGGCAGTCAGAACGTTGTTCCTGATGCACTTTCCAGAGTGCATGAAACCAACATATAGGAAATCGAAGTAGCTCCGCTAATAGACCTCGACTCTTCGGAGTTCGAATCGTCTGAATATAGGGATTTACGGGAACACATTTCGGTCAACAAGTCCAAACTTCCCGACGTAAACCTCTTGGATAAATATGTATACATTCGCAAGCTGCCACGTACAGGCGACTCTGTCTCGGAGGATGAAAACCTGGAAGCTGTGGATTCCTTCGGGCTCATGATCCACCCAATTCTCCATTTACCGCCTAATCGATCGGACGCGTTGCGTGATCGCTCCTCACTCAGTTCAATTTCTTCGCAGTATTTTCGTTTCGTGTGTTTTGTGCGTGTCTCAGTGCCACTCTTTCCCGGTCAATAACTTACCTGACACAGTTTCTCCTTGTTTACATTTTTGTCAGTGACCTTATTTTCAACTGGCCGCTATTTTATAAGTGACTCAGTTAGTTTTTTCGCTTTTTACAGTGCCGGGAAATATTTTTGTTTTTCAAAAGGAAGTGACTCAGTTTGTTTATTTTGTTTTTAATCTGGTATTACTGCAACCTGGTGTAAAGCCTTTTGTTTAACTTTTTATTGTTAAATATTTCCGACTTCACGCACAAAATGGCCCTTTGCAAGTCATGCTCTAATGAGTTGCTAAACAATGGTGTTGCCTGTGATGGCATCTTTGGAGGTGTTTTTCATGGCACCTGTCTTTCACGTGGTCTTTCTACATGTAAAGAGTGTTCCAACATTAGGCCCTGTCACGTCTTACGGCTCATGAAGGAAGTCGTTGCTACGCTCTCCACGGATCAATCTTACATCGCTGATAAGGTCAACGAGATCTCCACAAACTTTGCTGGACTTCAAATTTTGTCCGATGACTGCGCTAGTCTAAACTTAAAACTGGACCAGCTGCTTAAGATCGCTGAGGGTTTGACCAACGACTCATCGCTTTTTTCAAGCAGGAGTTGCGAGCTTTCCTTAAAGCTGAGCGGCCTGGTCGCTTCCTTGGATGACCTCCGGGCTGGATCACTATCGCCTTCCATCGGCCAACATGCGGAATCTATCATGCCCATCTTAGACGACATTCGGTGCGGTGTCCGGCACGTCAAGCGGGATCTGGATTCGTGCTCAACAGCCATTGTGAAGAACTTTGAATTAATTGGCTCAGTCGGCTCTGATATTAAGAGTTTAACCACAAAAAGCTATCTCGGCCCCTCTTTTCCTCAGTCTGATGCAACAGATGCTTCTGGTTTGGTTCTTCTTCTGGACCTGCATCTTCTGAAGGGGACTGCTCCACTCTCCGGGATGCAACTTCTGCAGTTCCGTCTCAATCTACCGTGAAAGTGATTCCTCCGCATTCCTCCTTGTTACAGCCTGTTTTTGATGGTGATGCTCCTGCAGGTTTGGTCAAGCCCGTTATAGAGATGGTTGCTGATGTTGCCATCAATGTCTCTCCGCCAGTGTCATCCCAACCCACTTCCACCACATTTACGATCAACAAACTTGGCACCACCTGGACAGTATCGGAATGGGAGCAGAGACTAAAAAGGCTAGGCAGTAAACATTCATCTTTATCAAGCGACCATACTCCATTCCTTCTAAAGGGTGCACCTCATAACGCCAACGATTCCTGGGCCCACAGTTTTTTTTTCCGGAATTTTGGATTCACCCCCGTTAGCTGCCTGAAGTTACTCTCGTCAGACGCAGGGAAATCCAGCAACTTCAAGATCTCCATCCCAAACAAATATGTCTGGCTCCTCAGTAACCCCTCCAGCAAATTCTTCACTCTCGGGAACATCACAATTTCTAAGTGGACTAGGAAGTACGTTAAGTTTAACCCTAAGCCCTCTGCACCTAACCCTAAATTAAATACTAAAAAACCTAACTTCACTAACTACCCCAAACGACCTTCTCCCATACCTAAATTTAGTATTTACCCTAACCATAAGAATCTTAGAACTAGTAACAACATAATCACTCCTCACTCTTCCGCACACTCACCATTAATCCTAAAGCTAGTGATCCTAACTCCAATTGGCAGCTTAAAATGGGAGTATTTCCAAATTTTAATCTAAGTACTCCAGTCAAGTATCCCAACTTTATATATTCTCACACCCTTAACCCCCCTGTTCCAGTTACACCGAAGCCCCAGAACACGTCCATTCCAACCGTCAACCCAACCAATACTGTTTTCAGTTCTGTATGTCCAGCGCACCCACCTAACCATGCACTCCCAACTTCTTCCGCGTGCCATCCTAACTTCAAGCCAACTTCTTCCGACCACTCCACCACCTCTGCTCCGATTTCCGTCTGTCCCACCTCACCTATATATACACCAAACCTTGCACCCGCTACTTCCTCCGCATGCCCACCTAATTCCATGCCGTAATCCTCCTACACTGTCGCCCCGTCTCAAACAACTTCTACCTCCGTTAACCCGCCCATTCCGCTAGCCAAAACTCCTTTATCCGAACATCATTCATTTATCGATCCCCTTCTCCCACCTACAGTTAAATTGACTTTACCCTCTGCTGATTCTAGCGATGGACGATACCTCGTACGTGTATTTCTAGCCTATCTCCATGACAAACCGAACTCCGTCTGTGTTGAAGGTAAAACCAGCACCAACGTCATGTTAAGTATACAACAAGAAGGCCTGCCCACAGACCCATCAGTCTTACTCCAACTTTTCACTAAATACCATGAAGCATTCAATATACTTTCCCATAAGGTTTCAGAATATCTATCCACCTATGCTGCGTATGTCAGTTCTCGCCGTATCTCCCATCTCCAAAAAAGTCGCAACGACTCCTTAAATTACATTCGTTCCTAACCCCCCCTGCTTTCCCTATTTCTGACTTGCCCTCTATTGCACCCGCGGTTTCCGATCAAGAACCTCTCCCCAACAGCTTGTCGTTCTATTACCAGAACGTAAGAGGACTTCGTACAAAAACAACAAATATTTTCCTTAAGGGGGTCGTCTACCTTCGCGGTTTGGAAAAATCTATTTTTTTTTGCATATTTTGAATGCAGATGTTATAATAAACGCGCCATATGAGGGATTTTTTAAAATACGTTTTCTTTCGTACGTATATGCAACCGGAAAAATTGCCACCCACGCGCTTTTCGAGCGCCGAAGCGCCACAAGAACGCTTCGTCACTGTATTATGAATAAACTCTTTCTCGTAGGGCGTTACAATTAATTTTTGGCAAACCAGGAACATCTCCTTGACGAGGAAGGGGAGCTCTACGGCCCTGGTATTGCCGATTAAATCGCAAGTTTCTCAAATCATGTTTTACACTGTCATTTATTTTTAAACGTGATTTCCCAAAAGTTGCATTTTTTAAACTTTGTGGTATAACTTCTTCTAGAAATATTGATAGAAATTGATCAAATTTTTTTTCAGTTATTCAATAAACATATAGGCGATTTTGAAATTTTTACTTTGTTGAATTTTAACAGGCTCTAATAGGTCAAAAAACAGGTCAAAAATAGAATTTTTTCGAAAACAATTGCGTAATTTAAACACATTTTACAATAAAAAAAATCGGCTCTGGAAAAGTTAGCCAATGTAACACAGATTACAGACATATTTCATTTTATTGGTTTCAGACAATTGAAATGGCTAAACTCTTACCACAAAGTTCTTAATGACATTTCTGCAGCGTCGAGGTCAAGGACGTTCCAAGGTCGCGGATGCAATTATTATCAAATGAAAAATAGATTTTTTCGAAGAAAAAGCATGTAGTAATAAATAAAATTTTTGACTGGGGTGAATATCTTTAGTAGTTTTTTTGCAATCCATTCCCAAAAATAGGTTAAAATTCTCGGCTCGAAGGTAGACGACCTCCTTAACTCTCACAAATTCCCGCACGATATCTTTGCCTTAACTGAAACCAATCTAACACCAGGAATTCTCGACAACGAACTATTCCCTCCAAACTATACAATTTTACTTGTTGACGGTTGTATAGGCACCAATGAGCCACCAGGTCGCGGGGTTCTCATAGCTGCTCACAACCGTTATGATGCCACCCTACTAAAGACCTCCGACTATACAATATCAGAATTTGTATGTATAAAAATATCACTAAATAAGTGCCTTCTGTACATCCTCTGTTGTAACATTCGCCCCTCTCAACCACTAGACGCCTACGAGCCCATAATCGAAGCGATCGAAACCCTGCTTGAGAACGCTAACGCGTCCGATGAATTTATTTTATTGGGTGACTTTAACCTCCCCCGTATCCAATGGTCATTGTCCGAGGACTGTTCTCACTGTGTCCCCCTCCTTAACGCATCTTCCGCCAAAGAAGCCTTCTTTACCGATCAGCTCTCCGTTTCAGGTCTCTTTCAAGTAAGCGGAGTCAGGAACTTCCTGGACAGACAAGTAGACTTAATCTTTTCTTCAGACCCAGTTAACTCGGCTGTCGCAGAAAGCAACCATCTTCTCTCCTCCCTCGACCATCACCATCCTCCTTTGTTCCTCGTTTTCTCCTACGAGCACCCTCATGCCGTTTCAGGCTCCGAGTCTTCTTTATCCTTCAATTTTCGTAAAGGCGACTTTGACAAATTAAATCACTTGCTCCTCTACTCTAATATTGGGGATATCCCTCAACATCTCCCAGTTGACGTTGCTTTAGAGGCGTTCTATTCGGAAATACACGATTGTCTTACACAATCTATCCCTCTTGTTCCTCGTAAAAACTACTCCTCATCCCCCGTATGGTACGACAAAGAATTACGCTCTCTTCGCAACAGGAGAAATAATCGTTGGCAAACTTTTCTTCTAACTCAGACTGAGTCTGATTATTCTTCCTATCTATCTGCTTATACCTCTCTTTCTGAACGTTGTGATACCCTCTACCATGAGTACCTCCAACGGATGGAAACTAGCCTCATATCCGACCCCAAGCGTTTTTATAGCTTTATTAATTCTAAGAAGAATTCCAATGGTTACCCTTCCATCCTAAAGCTCGAGAATACCTCTTCATCTGATCCTAAGGTTATCGCTAACCTCTTTGCACACTTCTTCAGTAAATCTTTCAGCGACAATTCTCTACAACCCGACCTTAACTATTTTGCATTCATGGACAAATGCACTCAAACGTCGTTTTCATCTTTTGACCCTGATCCTGAACTAATCGCCGCCAGTATTAATAGGCTTGAGGACGACTTTCACCCACGTCCTGATGGCATTCCGACCATAGTTCTGAAAAAGTGTGCCATGCATCTAGTCCAACCCCTTACTTTGCTTTTCGTCTCTCGGTCACTCAAGGGGTTTTCCCTCAATTATGGAAAAATTCGTATATTATTCCCATCTTCAAAAAAGGTTACAAGAACGATGTGTCCAACTACAGACCCATTGCTAAATTATCATCCATACCTAAACTATTCGAAAAATTGGTCTATGATTCCATGTTCTTCCACTGTAAGTCTATCTTCTCACTTTCCCAGCATGGCTTCCTCAAAGGAAGATCTACAACCACCAACCTTACTGACTTCGTCTCTTAAACCCTATGTGCCCTGGAAAACGGTAAAGATGTTGATGTTATCGCCACCGATTTTAGTAAAGCCTTCGACAAGATCTCACATAACGTTATCTTGTTCAAACTTGATCGCCTAGGCTTCCCCCCAGATTCATCTCCTGGATTCGATCCTACCTCAACAACCGTTAGTACAATATTCTTTTCAGTTCATCCATTTCTAACCCTATTATCGCTCGTTCCGGCGTCCCTCAGGGCAGCCACCTAGTTCCATTGATTTTTATCCTCACAATAAATGATGTTGAATGTGTCATTAAACAGTTGTGTGTCATTAAGAGTTGTCCATTTATGCCGATGACATGAAATTAATCAAACATATCTCCTCCATTACCGACTCTCTTCTCCTGCAAGAAGACCTCGATTCATTCATCACATGGTGCATGAAAAACTTTCTAGAGCTCAATGTCTCCAAATGCCAGTCCATCTCTTATTCCCGCAAGCGTCTTACCACCACCCCGAGAGTCTATATGTTAACCGACGTACCATTCCCTATCGTTACCTCTTTGTGTAACTTAGGAATAATCTGTGATAGTGAACTCAATTTCCGTTCCCACATTGACAGCATAATTAACAGAGCTAACTCCGCGCTAGGTTATGTGAAGCGCTGGTCTAGAGAGTTCTCCAATCCTTATGTTTCCAAATCTCTCTACGTCTCCTTCGTTAGACCTCTCCTTGAATATGCCAGCCAGGTATGGTCCCCTACACAAACAACTTACATAAATAGGATTGAATCTGTCCAGCGTAGGTTAATTCGCTTCGCTCTACATGATCTTCCGTGGGTTGACAGATTCAACCTTCCTCCCTATGAAAACCGTCTGAAATTGATCGACTTACAACCTCTAAGCAAACGTCGTGATGTTTCCGACATTCTCTTCATTTATCAATTATTAAGTGGTGCCATAGACTGCCCCTCAATCCTGCAATCTATACCAATCCCCGTAACCTTAGGTCCACTCCCCTTTTCCGACTCGACCGCCATCGCACAAACTACGGTCAAAGCGAGCCAATTACCAGGATGTTACGAAAAGTCAACGACCTTTCCTCTTTTGACTTCCATCTGAATAAATCATCAGTCCACAAAGCCTTATATCTTCACTTCGCCCATTTTGATCCTGATCGCCTACTTTAATTTTTCTTCCTTTCGCCTTCTGCCAGCAATCAATATATATAGCTCATATTGTAACTTATACTTTTTATTTATTAATTCTTAATTATCATTTATTATAGTCTGTAGCATTAGTATTAATTTATAGCTTGTATTTTGTATTTTTTATGCAATAGTTTGTATTAAGCTTAAATAAATAAATAAATAGACACCCCTTGCGGCACACGGCGGCCTAGGTAAAACGCTTGAGAGGATTCGTCGATATTTTTATTGGCCTAAGATGACCACACAAGTCCGATCATATGTGAATAATTGCCAAATTTGTAAAGAGACCAAGGCTCCTAACACTATTCTTCGTCCACTAATGGGACAGCTTCCTAAGTCGGAACGTCCTTGGCATAGGATATACATCGATCTTCTTGGTCCATATCCCCGATCAAGAAGCGGAAACACGTCGATCCTTATTATATTGGATCATTTTTCCAAATTCCCTATACTGAAGCCTCTGCGGAAATCCAGTTCCACTCTCATAAATAAATATTTGGAGGAAGAAGTATTCCACGTCTTTGGGGTACCAGAAACTATCGTCACGGACAATAGCCCCCAGTTCAAATCCGTGGCTTTCAATGAATTGTTAAACCGTTAAACCGGAGTACTACATGTGTATACCGCCCTATATTTCCCTCAAGTCAACGCTGCAGAACGCGATAATCGATCCATCCTGGCAGGCATTTGGGCTAACCTATCCGATAAACATGATCGTTGGGACGAACATCTGAGCGCTATCGAGAGTTCGTTAAGAAGCTCCACCCACAAGGCAACCGGTTTTTCCCCGTACCAAGTCCTATATGGGCAACATATGGTGACGCATGCATCAAGCTATGAGCTCTTGCGCAAGCTAGGTCTGTGGGCAGAATCGGACCTGCAAGTAGACATGTCGGACAAGATTGTCCTGATTAAAGAGAGGGAGTGAAGGCTAGTTTAGACCACGCCTTCGATCGGGGGGAAAGGAATTACAACACCAGAGCCAGGCCCATCACCTTTCGGCCAGGCCAAGAAGTCTATCGGCGTAATTTTACTCTTAGTGATTTTCAGAAGGGCACGAACGCCAAACTTGCAAAAAAATTCATAAAGAGCAGAATACGATCCAGGAAGGGAAATAATTTATACGAATTAGAAGATTTACAAGGGCGACTAATTGGAATATACCACGCCATCCCTGATAAGATATCACGGATGGAGGTCGTGTGGTAAGTCAGCACACTGGAGGATCCCTCCCTTCTAATGATGGAAAAAAATTGTCTACGTAACGGAGTATTCCTTAACAAGGAATAGGAAGTGTAGACTTGAGCTGAAGGAGGAAGGTACACATACACCAAGGTCCAGTCTGCACGGCATGACTCACGATCTCGGTTCCGTTCGTGTAAAGAAGTATCCCTCTATTCTACTCTGTGGGGGATCACTAGGGCCCACGCGTCTCTCATCAGGACGGCGGGTCAGTCATGCTGAAACTTCCACAGAGGTTGAGCTCAGATTCACCAGCTGCTCTCTCATTAGGAGCATGTCTGACTGAGTAAGCCAAGACGACGAACCGGTCGTGACATTCTGATCAACAGAGATCTGGGTTGTCCCAAGTATATCTTCTCTTCATCTATAAACGTCTGACAAGCACCGAGCCCTCAGCAAACCTTACCGGTGCAAACACTTTGTTTATGCCTTATTCTAAAGCATGTTTCATGCATCTCTTAGTACCATTCCTCAACACTTCTGTGTCAAATAGTCAGGCTAGCCATATCAATCAGTATAATCCCGAGCCAGCATTTTCAGTGGCTAATAATCACTGTCGGTATATTATTCCATACCCGAAGCTAACACGGCAATCTCATGATATCCAGTTGGCACATGACAGGAGCAGATCTTCCGTCAGGTTCATGCACCCAACCTTTCCCCATGCTTCCTTTATTAAACGAATCTCCATCCCCGTAGAATACCTAATATTCCTGAAACCTAATTATTGTATGATTTACACTGTTTCGAATATATCATTATATCTGCTGCCTAACGACACAATCGTAGCTTGTGGTTCTGCCTTCCGTATGTGTGTTGTGACAGATGCAGATGTTTAATAAATCAACCGTTTTTTTTATTTTGTACGACTACTAAGTAAACTAACGTCATCGAGGTCAGGTGCGATTCAAATTGACAGATAGACATATTACATAATACCACTATCACAGAAAAATCAGATTAGACAGTGCATAGTCATAGCTTTAATGAACATATATAAACATGAATATGGTAGGTGCATGTAAAGGTACTGTATTCCAAGTAAGGTTCAGCCAAACAAGGCAGTAGGACAGGGTCAGGCTCCTCAGTGTTGCCTCTTCTCCTCCTTAATAACCTCCCAAATTCTTATTATTATTACGATGATTTTTGCCTCGTTATTATTTTGTAAAAATTTTCTTTTCTTTTATTTCTTAAGGTTTACTTTCTTATATTTTATTATAATTCTTTCAGTCGTTAACTTTAATATTATAATTTACTACTATTATAATTTCCTATAAGGCTCATTTCTTTTCTTATTCTTACGTTCTCTTTATTATGCACTCTATTGTTATGATTTCTTTTATTCTATGTTCTTACACTTTATGATATTGTTTGTTTTGTTATGAATTCCATTATTACTTCTTTAATCTTAATTTTCATCCTGTTTATAACGTATTGTAGAAAAAAAAAACAAAAAAAACACCCCATTCAAATTTCCTTTTCCTCGAAGAGGACACTCCAAATATTAGGACCTGTAACACGTCGAAAGGCCGCTGCCTGCAGATTCATAGGGGGACCAACGCGTTAACAAATTTTCATTAATTTGTTGGCGTGCCGTAACTGTGGATACTGTAGGAAGTCCGCATCTCCCTCCACGTGGGGCGGCTGGTAACAGTCATATAGCTTGCTAAAGACTGGCTAATGATGACGGGCGGAGAGACAGTCACTCTCTTGATCAAACTCCCCCAATACAGGGTGTTAAGCGTCTTCCGTGCCCATTGGATAGTTTGCAGCTGGGGGCAACTAGCTGTATTCTAACGGAGCCTCCTTGATCCTGTCCGCCTCAAGGAGTACGCAGGACCACCATGGTAAGGGGCTCTACCATGGCTGTTTTCCCACAACCCCAATAATATATCGAGACCATGAGTACCGAATTGTCGCGAAAATGGTCGATTATGAAATTAAAATTATGTACAAAAAACACCCAGCCTCGGATAAAACCGAGACTACTTCGTCCACCCGAAAAGGGGGACAACCCGCCATTAAGGCAGACCCGACCCACGGGTTAAGTGGGCAACCTTCTGCGAGCGTTGCTCGCTCCTCCAATATTTCTGAGGCCAACACGGTGACTCTCCCCAAGGAGTCCTGTGAACCCCCTTCCTCGGGGAAAGTGCACGCCCCCAAACCCGGTAGCAGCAGCACTGTTCCTCCCCCTCTGCGAAACCTGCGCGTGGTAGTGCGTCCCTATCGAAGGCTAAAACTCCCGGACATACATCCTCCAGCGCGCCTCTCAGGACACCCCAGTCCAATCCTACGACCACCAAACAGAAGGGAAATGCCTTAACGGTGGCCTTCAAAGAGAGACGGACTGCGCTCAGAATCATCCGCAAACTGAGCTCCGTGTCTCAGGAGAATCTCAGAGAGAAGGATAAAGCCTCTCTGCAATGGGCTAATAAGATTATTGCCCCGGTTGCGCTCGCCTAACGAGCAGCAGCCATCTTATAAAAGGATCAAGGCGATAGGCCCCCTTTCCTCCACTGCTAAGTCCTTCAGCGAGATAGCGAAGGACAGCTTAGTAAGGGCGTAAGGGGGGCAACGCGGACGGCTCCATCACGCCAGACAAATGGAAGATGGTGGAGATGGCATTGCTGAAGGTTTATATGGAAGTGCTCTCGTTGAAGAATGGCCTTCCTCCACGTTGTCTTGATGCTGGTTGGCATCAAGGCCACGTTAAGCTACTTGCCTGCTCGGACCAAAAGTCGGTGGAGCTTCTTGGCCAAGCAGTTTCCCTTCTTGGCGAAATCTGTACTGGCGCAAGAATTGAAGCTGTCCCCAAGGATAAAATCCCCTGCAAACCTA
This sequence comes from Leptarthrus brevirostris, assembly GCA_964036015.1. Classification (NCBI taxonomy): domain Eukaryota; kingdom Metazoa; phylum Arthropoda; class Insecta; order Diptera; family Asilidae; genus Leptarthrus; species Leptarthrus brevirostris. The sequence continues at coordinate 39,909,670 of OZ038373.1, read as the reverse complement.
GGTCACGGGCCTGGATACCAGCAGAACCATCGGATCCAGCAGAGATCCTAAAGCTAATCCAAATGGCCAACCCTGAACTACCTACCCATGATTGGAAAGTAGCCCAGGTTAGCGAAGTCAAGGGAAGTTCAAGGCAGGTCATTGTGATCCTAAATAAGCAGTCTCTTGCCCCACTTGCTGAATGTAATGGCATTATTTGCTATGGCTTCAGCTCGATCAGCCTGAAGGCTTATGAAAAGGACATAAAGGCCCTAAATGCTAGTAAATAAGAGGGGGATTCAGCAGCCTCCTCAAGCAACACCGAGGAAAAGAAAGAAGTACAGAGTGTAACGACAGTTTCTGCCGTTGTCACTCCCTCACCAGAAGATGGTGAGGCCATGGTCGACGCTATGGTAGTTGACACCCTCCCGGATCCCGAACCTGAGCTGGAGGACCAACTCTTTGGTTCCTCCACTGACGAAGATGCCAGCAATGAAGGGGAGACTGCTGACATCACTGTGATAGAGGTATCCTCACCTGGACACAGTGATGTTAAGAGTAGTCCAAATTAACCTCCATCATTCAAAAGCAGCGTCCGCAGCCCTTCTCCTTCGTCTTGCGCAAACAGGGGAAGAGCTCATCCTTGTCCTAGAACCTTGGATCATTAGAGACAAGGTTTGTGGACTCAACATGAAGGGGTATAAGCTCCTCTATTTACAAGGTACAAGTAAACCAAGGTCATGTATCCTCATTAAGAATAATATTAATGTATTTATTCTCACACAGTTCAGTGATAAGGACACAACAACAGCCATACTGGAGTTAAAAAACAACAGTATCTGGATAACCTCCAGTTACATGGCTCATGATGTGGCGGACATTCCTAGTACACTACTCAGGAATGCGATCAAGGAAGCCACTAGACTAAGGAAGACACTGGTGATCGAAGCAGACGCCAACGCTCATCATATAGTCTGGGGCAGCTCGGACGTCAACGAAAGGGGTGAGTTACTTTTTGATTTTATTCTCGGAACTAACCTCTAGTTTTGTAATGTGGGTGCAGAACCCACTTTTACTAACGCAATTAGGCGGGAAGTTCTAGACATTACCTTAGTCTCAGATCAATCCTCCCACTTAATAACGGAGTGGAAGGTATCCAAGGAACCATCCTTTTCCGACCATGCCTATATTGAATTTGGTATAACACTTCACAAGATGATGTGCCCTCCATATAAAAACAGGCTTAGGACAAACTGGGACCTCTACAGGAGGGTCCTCAGTGATAGCCTGCCGGCTACAGGTCCACCCTTAATTGACAGTAAACAAACCCTTGACAAGGTGGTGGACACTTTGACGCTTGCGTGTAATGAGGCGACACAAATTTTCTGCCCCGACAGGGTCCCTAGAGGCAAGCACAAACCTCCGTGGTGGTCGAGTGAGATCATGACCCTAACAAAGATGTGTCGTAAGCTTTTTAACCAAGCGAAGAAAACTAATGTCTGGACTTCTTATAAAGAATGCCTCAAAAAATTTAAGAAACTGATTAGGAAAGCAAAACAATCCTCATGGGAGGGCTTTTGTAATAAAATCGAAAGCTCCACTGAAGCCTCCCAGCCTCCTGACCAAAATTGATGGTAGTTGGACTTCATCCAGTCTTGAGTCGCTGGAGCTACTTGTAGATACTCACTTTCCGGGTTGCTCGGCGACCAGCAGTATGGAGCTGCAGGATACTCCAAGCGACCATGAACTGGTCCACAAGATACTTGATGCAAGAAAATTGAAATGGGCGATACAAAGTTTCAATCCCTATAAATCACCGGGATTGGATAATATCATTCCAGCTGAACTACAACTAGCTTCCGAGATACTTATTCCGTGGCTAATGGTCATCTACGAGGCTTGCCTTAACCTCACCTATATTCCATCCTCATGGACGAAGGTGAAGGTGGTTTTTATCCCTAAAGCAGGAAAAGCCTCACACTATAAGCCCAATGATTTTAGGCCAATTAGTCTCTCCTCCTTCCTGCTCAAAACCTTGGAGAGACCCTTAGATATCTACATTAAAGAGGCAATCAATCATTACAAGTTGTCTCTCTCGCAACATGCTTGTACGAAAGGTAAGTCCGTAGAGACCGCCCTACACGAACTTACCACAATTATAGAGCATTCGCTACTACAGAAGGAATATTCACTTCAAGCCTTCCTTGATATTGAGGGTGCTTTTAACAATATTAGATCAGAGGCGATAATGGCATCCTTGAGGACGCTTGAAATCGGCGACCCTCTCAGCAAACTTATTGACCCATGCTAAAAAGCAGGGTCATTATCTCCAGCTTAGGAGGATCCAATATCAAAAGAGTGGTAACTAACAACAAAACAGAGTTAATACTCTTCTCTCGGAGGCATAAAGCACCTCCTATTAATTGTCCTACACTAAATCGGGTTAGGCTGGAACTGTGTAATCAGGTTAAGTATCTAGGTTTAGTCCTAGATAGAAAACTTACCTGGAAGCCTAACATCCAAGAAAGAGTACGGAAAGCTACAGTAGCGCTTTACTCGTGTAAGAAGGCTATAGGTAAAAGATGGGGTAAGGAACCACGCATTGTGAATTGGCTCTATACAAGTGTCATACGGCCTATACTCATGTATGGGGTTATTGTCTGGTAGCCGGCACTAAATATAGGAACCCATCTCAAAGCAATGGACAAAGTTCAGAGGATGGCAGCACTGCTGATAACAGGTGCCTTGAGAACCACACCTTCTAAAGCCCTGAATACTATCCTCCACCTTCTACCGTTGGATCTCTTTGGTAAACAAACCGCATCATCAGCCGCCATTAGGCTTAAGTCAATCCAGGCCTGGAAGCGAACTGATTTCGGTCACTCCAAAATATTGCACAGTAGAACTGACAGCAATATCGACTACACCTCGCCAAAGCCTTTCTTTGGAGCAAAATTCGATTCCTTCTTTCCCACCAGATCGGAATGGGAGAAAGGTCCTCCCAAATGCGAGAACTCAGTGCATCTCTACACTGACGGCTCCAAATTGGATGGCAAAGTGGGTGGAGGAATATTCTCGGAACACTTGGACCTCGATGTCTCATTTCGCTTACCTGACTACTGCAGCGTGTTTCGAGCAGAAATCATGGCTATTAAAGTAGCTGCGGACCGCCTGAATCAACTTACACTACCTACAGATAATGTATGTATTTTCACAGATAGTCAGGCAGCTATTAAATCCCTTTCAGGAGTATATACAACCTCCAAAACGGTTATAATATGTCGCTCAACACTAAATGACATAGCTGAGCATCTAAAAGTACGGCTCATCTGGGTGCCTAGACATAGTGATATATCGGGCAATTGTAGAGCCGACGAACTAGCGAGAATCGGTACCACACGTCCTGATTCGGACATTAACCACCAGCCGAGTAAACCGCTAGCTACATGCAAAATGGAGCTCTCACAGGAGGCTCTCAAGATTGCTAATTATAACTGGCAAAAAGAACACACCTGCCTGATTACCCGACAGATATGGCCAAAGCATGATCCTAAGCGGTCAAGAGGGCTCATCCTACTCGGACGCAAAATAATTAGCACTACAGTAGCCGTAATCACAAGATACAAGCAAGCCTACTCTAGACTAAAGCAAATACGAACAGCTGTTCGTTCGGTATTTAAACAAACCGAAGCTTTCTATAGTAAACCATCGAAAAAGGTTGGGAACTTTTACTTTCTCAATATAATTAAAGTCTCACCTTGGAATTTACTTGAAGTGAACCTTCTATTCGTTTTGTTGAAACATTTTACTTGGAATGCGTCAATGACATCAGTATTTCTCTTTGGTTTTGGTATATAGAGTGTGCAGTTTAGATTGTCTGATAGGATTGGTTAATCTGTAGTACAAAGAACGTACAAAAAAAATTAAATAGTGACAACACGCTTGGAGCTATATTTTCAAAGAAAGTTTCAGAGAGGATACGATGAAACATACAATTAGCCACGGTTTTTAAGCAGTACTAATGATACCAAGGTAATCGACTTCTCGCTTACTCTTCAAGCACGGGTATAGATCGGGTACCCGAGTATCCATAAACTACTCCGTACACATCAGTATTTCCCGAGTAATTAGCACAACTTCCCGAATAGTCGAGTATTAGAACAATGGATCCAAGAAAAAGTATGCTACCAAAATACCTATGTTGTATAAGACTTGCTTCGTAGAGCAGAAATGTTTTATTGCTAACTGGTTTAGTTAACATTGCAATTCTGAAACATTGTGTTGAATTGACTATCCGAATACTCGAGTACCCGATAATACCTTTGAGATTACAGAGGTACCTGGGAATTTATTCACAACTGTCTCACCACTCCAATACTCGGGTAAACGAATATTTCTTTACCCGGGAATAATCATTAGTCAAAGCGTAATGTGAATATATAATTTACGAACACGACTATTGACAAAAACGCAACGACAGAAGAGGCAGAGATAATCGCATGCGCAGTAAAATCCCTCCCGCACGCAAATCCTGGCACAAACATTCGCGCGGGAAATTTGAAATATTCAATTATTATATGACATGCTTGGATATAATGGCTTTATAAAAAGGCGAAGCCTGCACACTTTTCAGGCCAATTCTGAAATACACTAGCTCTGTTTGATCCCCTTTGCACGCAGCCCACGACAGTCCAACGTAGATTTTTAAGTTTCGCCACTCCTCGCCCTCCGCTGTCATTCTTGGTGCGACTCTTTTCTTCTGCCTTCGTATCATGACCGACTTCATCTTGTCTCTCTGGATTATTTAGAGAAAAGGCGTAATATTGTTTTCACTTTTAACTGCTTGAAGGGCGGGATTGGTCCCCCGAGCTCCTTACTTTTTTCTATATCTTGCGGCCCTGCCACGCTCCTCTCCATGTACCTTTTCAGTAAACTGACTATAGTTTTCATGAGCCAGTCTTGTCGATGCCTCGTTTGTAGTTCATGTTACATACGATTCTTATTTTTCGCCTTCCCCCAACACACCTTCCCTTCAAGCATATCGCCAGGCCTGAGTAAATATAAACATTGATTTTATCAAAGTGCACTGTGTTGAAACTGAAATTAGTCGTGATGTAACGAAAGTTTGCTTGTTTACATGTTGCATTTGAAATTTCCCGAAAGGTACGAGATTCTAATTTGGAACCGATATCGAATTATTATTTCTTGTTGACTAAACCTTGTTTCTTTACATATTCATTAGTACTTATTATTCATGATTATATGAATGATACATAGCTTGTCAACTAAGATGATTTCGAAATGGAGCAGGATATCAGTAGGTTCAGTAATACTGAAAATATATGATTGAAAAATTTTAATAAAATAAGTATACAGGGTGTTTCAGATCTGACGTCCCAAAGTGAGTGGGATGATAGATCTTAGCTAGGCAAACAAAAAATTGTATGGCAGGAGGGGGGGATCTAAACTATTTAGGAGTTACAGGGTGATTCATAAATTTCAGTACTCTTTTATTTTTATCTTCTGATCTACCCAACACGGCGAAATCAAACAAACGCAAATTACATTTCCAAAATTGTCAACAATGACAATTGATCTAGCTCCTACCATTGTATGTACAGTCATTTCCAAAAGTGAAAAGAATGGTTTGAGATTACCAAAATTTTAGCACTTTCCCAAATTTTCTACAAAATTCAGGTAATCGGTACACCTGTTATTTATTTTTACTGGATTTCCCAGCTTATTACCACTCCAAAAAGGAACAATAGGGCAAGGTAGACAAAGAATTAGAAAAACCGCATCCTTAGAACTGCCTGAGCACCTAATTATTTAATTGCACTTTAGTAGGTAGGAAATTCTTTAAATAAACAAAATATTTAAGATAAACAGTAAAAATGTTCGTTTTTGGTTAACAGGTAATTAATTTTAATTATTGCTGCAAAAAATATATATAAAACTGTTAGTGTAATTTTTTATTTTCGATATTAACTTGTGTTAGCCAAGATTCACACACTTGTATCCTGGCGTTCTGTTACGCATACCTGATGTAAATTGTACCATAAAAAAGGGTCAGTCAGCAAGAACACCTATCACGGGTCACTGCCTCATAGGTAGACACGCCGATTGGCTGGGCGTACCCTCAAACGACTTCTGTAGGAGTTGCCACGACGAGGAGGAAGAGGAAACCATACTTCACCTCCTCGGTAGTTGCCCGGCCCTAGACAACCGTAGGAACCGGCGTTTGGGCTCCCCCTACTTCAAAGAGCTAACCGAGCTGGGCTCCACAGATGTCAGAAACCTGACTCGATTTATCGGAAGTTCAAAATGGTTCCCGACGACGAATTAAGGATGAACACCCTTCACAACCCAGTCAAAATAATGTTGACTTCTCGTGAACTAGTTCCACTAGATGCATGAAATTGGTTCTGTGCACAGGGACAGAATGTTAACCCCCCTATTCCTTAGGTAATTTTATGGGGTTGTATATTTCAAGCCTCAATGTGGTAGCACAATGGGCCTTTTAAGCCTAAGTGTGACTTCTTAGGCAGCCACTTTAACCTAACCTAACCTAACACGTCGAAAGGACACTGCAACACGTACTCGATACGGCGGGCTGGATGTATTCCCTCTCTAATTCCAAGGTGCATTCTGAAATTTTGAATCAGTTCACGGGCACGAGCAGCCATCACATTTCATAAAGTTGTTCATTCTTATCTTTAAGAAGAAGTTGACAGAAGGGAAGCCAAGGTACCTAGGTGATATACAGACGAATCGATCGGCCTCCACTCGCTACTACCTCTAGTCTAATGAACATCAGTGGTGGATATGAACAACGACACGTAACTTGCCGTAACTTGTAAGGCACCAACAAACAATTGTAAGTTTAGTTCTCCTCGACCGGACTGTATATGGACCAAAGCCAACCGACCATGGTCGCAACTTCTTATGTACGCTTTAATGACTTTGACTAATTTGACTTTCAATACTGGAAATAATGAGGCTTCTTATATGCAAACAAAGAATTTAAGGAATCGCCTGTCGCTTTTAGCTCCAGAGGACCTTTCTCCAAGTTACAGCAGATATGTGCAGAGAACCAAATAGAATCTGATTCGGAAGGGCAAGTTATATCCAGCGCTGGAAGTGAAATCAAAAGCGAAACATGAAAACACCACCGATTACAGCGACCAGGAACAATAAATTAAGTTAGCTAAGTTTTATTTTATTGTAGTTCAATTTTAATCACTTATCAGCCTATAACATATAAGTCATATAATAAGATAGTGTGTCGACCAAGTAGCCAAACACCTGCATACTAAGTTATAGTAAGACCATTACTTAAGCAAAGGAATTGATACCCTGCAACTTAGCTAATCAGTAGTTGTAGCTAACTTCCTGGTTAGGAACAATGTAGTAGGTAATTGGAAGCGAGTCGATTTCCAACAGGTATAGCTATAGCGAAGTGTCAGATAGATCCCTTGCCCAATTCTTTTCGTCAGTGCCGTCACACGCACCCATCGCACAATGCATATTGATCTCCTAGAAGTTTTGAATGACCTCTATATATTGATACCATAGTCACCAATCACAATTGCACAACACCAACCCCATCTCAATGACTCACGCAACAAATTTTCTTTTGCGCCTAGTAAAAATTCATTCGAGGTACATCGGTAAGGGCTGAACCACAACGCTCTGCACACAAACGTGTATCGAAAATATACACAGCTTAGTCAAGAAATAGTAAGTTCGGCTAACCCGAATCGGAAAACATGAGACGAATATCTCAGGGCATGGGTCGACCCACACGGTGGGCTTTAAGTCAAGTAACGTAAACTTCTCTTTCAGCGGGACCAAATTCTGTTCCAATTAAACTCCCATTGCTTTTCCTTATTTCCATCACCCTTTTCAGCTTCCCTTCACACAAATCTTGCTGCTTTATGGAAGAAAAGCTGCCCTGTTTTGTGAGCCAACGGAGTTGACAGCTTACTTCTGTTGACTGAAGGCCTTCTTCTTCTTATTTCATTCAATTGGTGGCATTGTGTCAGCAGCAGCAGCAAAGTATTTTTTTTTGTGACTAATACGAATCATGTGACCCGTCCAGTTGGCAGAAAAATTCTTGCTGCCCAGTCATCCCTAATCCTAATTTTGTGGTGCCATCTCGCGGTCAACACGATTTACTTTTTGCTTTTAACTCCGAAGTGACGTTTCTCGCAGTGGCATTTGTTCGGTAAAAGTATGCTGTCGAGTAAGTGCAATCTGATATTGCTGGCAGCGACATTATTTTGCTGTTGTCCGTGCTGTTGCTGATGCTGCCGGTTGATTTGCAATCTGACATGGCCAACAGCGAAATAATTTCCCTCAATTATGGAAAAATTCGTATATTATTCCCATCTTCAAAAAAGGTTGCAAGAACGATGTGTCCAACTACAGACCCATTGCTAAATTATCATCCATACCTAAACTATTCGAAAAATTGGTCTATGATTCCATGTTCTTCCACTGTAAGTCTATCTTCCCACTTTCCCAGCATGGCTTCCTCAAAGGTAGATCTACAACCACCAACCTTACTGACTTCGTCTCTAAAACCCTATGTGCCCTGGAAAACGGTAAAGATGTTGATGTTATCGCCACCGATTTTAGTAAAGCCTTTGACAAGATCTCCCATAACGTTATCTTGTTCAAACTTGATTTCATTTCATTTCATTTCATTTATTCAGATTCATCACATAGATTACTACAGCGTAAGTGAAAAACTTATAAACTAAACTACATACTAGAGCCGAAAAAAAAACAAGCCAACAAAGCCGTCAACAAAGGCGCTGTCTGAGCAGGTCCCTCAACTGCAGCCTGGAGAGATTTAAGTCGAAGCTGGCGAAGTGTTGGTTGAAGAGGCGAGACATCGAAGTGATGGGCTCGTGCATCCCATACAGAGTACGATGACTAGAGATGTGCAGGAAGTTGCGATTCCTCAAGGAGCGTTGCGGGATAGAGATGTTGACGGCCGCCAGTAAATCAGGTGAATTTATTGTTCCCTGCAATAAATCAAACAAAAATAGTAGTCTGGAGATGTTGCGCCTCTTTTCAAGGGAGTCAAGAGAAATCAGCGCCAGGCGATCAATATAGGAAGGAAGTAACCATGGTTCAATCCAGGGAAGTCCACGGAGAGCAAACCTAAGGAATCTGCGCTGCACCGCCTCAACGCGGCTGACGTGAACGGCGAAATAGGGAGCCCATACGGGGCTAGCGTATTCCAAGATCGGTCTGACGAAGGTACAGTAAAGAAGCCTAGTTAAGTAGGGATCATCGAGTTCCTTAGACCATCTTTTAACAAAACCCAACATCGAATTAGCCCTGCCAACGATCGAGTCCACATGATCCTCGAATGAAAGGCGAGAATTGAGGACCACACCTAGGTCCTTCATCTTATCAACCCTGCCCAAGGTAACGCCATCAACGGTGTAGTCAAAGAGGAAAGGGCATCTCTTACGGGAGAAGGTCATAACGGTGCACTTGTCGGCATTCAAAGGAAGGCGATTGCGCACACACCAGTCGTGAAACACAGCTAGGTCAGAGTGCAAGGTACTACAGTCTGTTTCGTGGGAGACAATGCGAAAAATCTTAGCGTCATCCGCATAGCACAGAATCTTACTGCGGGTCAGGAGGAGCGAAACATCGTTAACGTATAGGATGAAGAGGAGTGGACCAAGGATACTGCCCTGTGGCACCCCCGAAGTGACAGGGATTTGATCAGAGAGGACTCCCCTAAACTGGACACGCTGGGTGCGACCAGACAGGTAAGAGGACAGCCAGTTGATGAAACAGGAAGGAAACCCAAGAAGAGTCAACTTATAGACCAGGATACCATGGTCGATCCTATCGAAAGCCTTGCTGAAATCTGTAAATACACAGTCGACTTGTTTGCCCACCTCGACGGCTGGTAAAGAATAATTAATGAATTCGAGGAGGTTGGTGGTCGTGGACCTCCCCCTGAGGAAACCATGCTGGAAGGACCCCATGAAAGGCTTGCAGTGAAATCGAAGAACGTCACCAACGAGAGACTCAAAAACTTTTGAGGTGTGGCTCAGGCTAGCGATCGGTCGGTAGTTAGAGACGTCAGACCTATTCCCTTTCTTATGGAGGGGAATCAACACAGAAGTCTTCCAAATTTCAGGAAAGCGGCCAGACTTCAGGGACAGATTGAACAAGTAACAAAGGACGCTGGCAAGGGATGAATGGCATTTCTTCAGAAAGGAAGCGGGTAAACCGTCCGGACCACAAGTAAAGCCCTCCGCCAACTTAGATAAGTGTTCAGCAACGTATGCATCGTCGAAAACTAAGTCATTAGGCTCAAGAGAGGTAGGCGGAAGTCGCGTCAAGTGGATAAAATCAGTAGAGGGAATATCACAGAGAGAATCACAGAAGGAAGTTCGGAAAAAATCCGCGAACAAATTAGAAATTGTGGGAGCGTCGTCACTCTCGCAGCCACAGTACCTCAAAGAAGCAGGATAGGCGTCACATTTCCGCTTCGAGTTGATAAATTTCCAGAACTGTTTGGGGTCGCTACGCAACGTAGTTCTCATATTAGACAGGTACTCGGCATAGGAGTCCTGCAGACGAGCAGAGAAACGGTGGCAAAGGTCAGAGTACGCCAAATAGTCTTCATGGCTTCCTGAGGTACAAAACCTTTTCCAAGCTTTACCCCTTAAGTTCCTCAGATGTCGTGAGGCACCGTCAAACCAGGAACGAAACAGATGAGGGGATCCGGACCTAGAAATGCTAATGGGAACAAGCCGGGTAAAACAAGTATAAAGAAGATCATAAAAAGCGCTTGCAGCCAGATCTACGTCACGCTCTCCCAACACGCCCGACCAATCACAGGAAAGCAACCAGTCATCAATGCACGAGAAGTCAGCGCGTTTAAAGTTGAAGTAGAAGTCACCGAGCACGGGAGGGGATGCAGCGGCACTGTCGAAGCACATTGTGACCAGAAGAGCAGGGTGATGACTTGATTCAGGAACCAGGGGGACCAGGCAACTCCTCACGATCGTACCATCGGGGTCGGACGAAAACACCAGGTCAAGAAACCTACCCAAATTATTGGGAACATCACAACATTGAGCCAAGCCGGAAGAGGCTACAGAGTCCAAAAAGGTCAAAGCGAATTGAGGAGCAGATGTATGTGAAGGTATAAGTCCATCGGCATCTAGGGCACAATATCGTCCGAATATCGTCCGAGGGAAGTAATGAGTCGGACAGACTGTCAACAGACATAGCAAGCGACTCGTAAACTGCGGGTGGTGAACCAGGGGGAATGTAGACAGTTAATACAAATAGGCTTCTGGCCGGAAATCTCAAGGCAACGCACAGAAGCTCAAGGTCATGGAAATCGGAAATGTCAACGACCGAGCACGAGATGCCCCCCCTAACCGCGCACAGGATGCCACCTCCCACAGGAGAACAAGGGTCGGAAAGGTAGCGATCTCTTCGAAAAACCTGGAATTCGGGTCCAAAAAGCTCAGAGTCAGAGATCCCGGCGCAGAGCCAAGTCTCAGTCAGGCAAACAATATCGGCATCGGAAGAACAGGAAGAGGAGCAGAGCAGCGCGGTTTTAGATCTCAAACCGGTCACGTTGGCATATTGGAAGGAGATCCAACTAGCAAGTTTTTTGGCAGCGAAGCCGAAGCTGATCGGGCTCTAGGGGTGAACTCGCGAACGATCGAACCCGACGGCCAAATATGCGGAGAGAGCGCGGCCGCAAAAGCATCCTCCGGAACAAACACCTTAAAAGAGGCGGTATATGTGCGGCCAACGTGGCCGTGGGAAGGGCTGATTTTTCTACAGGCGATCAAACCACCGGGAACGCCTACCCATGATGATATATTATTAACGATGTCAGTCTCGGAAGTATCTGGGTGAACCCTAGACACAAACACACATCTGGGCCGCTGTGCCGGTCTCAGCATGGTGACACCAAGACGAGGCACACAATCGCCCACCTCACCCCGAACAGAACCTGCGCCCAAACCAGGACCGTTGGCATTTGATGATACAGCCGGCGGAACGGGGGCAACATCGATGCGTGAACGGCGGGCACGCCTACGGGCAGCACGGGAACGGCGGCTCACAGCCCGGCCAACACCATGGGAGGTATGCGAACTGCCGGTAGGCCCCACATGTAAAACAGGCGAATGAGCAGCCGAGGGCACGGAGGCAGTCGAAGGTTCGGAGGCAGCCGAAGGCTCAGAGACAACCGAGGTCTCGGAGACGACCGGAATAACCGGGGAAGCGGAAACAGCCAGGGGCTCGGAGACAACCGCAGGCTTCGAGATGGCCAAGGGCTCGGAGACAGTCGAGGGCTCGAAGATAGGCGGAGGGTCGGAAAGAAGCCCGTTAGTTGAACGATCCAAATTCGCTGGAGGCCATGTGAAAGCCCCACAACGAGCGGAGACAGCCTTCACCTCGGCAGCAATAGAGGCAATTAAATCTCCGTTGGCAGAAACAGATGCAGACCAAGTGGCAACATCGAGCTTTACCTGCTTGACACTACGGCGTATATCTTCGACCAGCGGCAAAACCGGTGAGGAGCCCAAAGATGAACCCAGGCCAGGATCCACGCCAGCAACCGCAGTCTGAACATCGGCAAGCGAGTCAGAGATCAATGAGGCCTTCGAAGACAACTCATTTGAACGCTTGAGGAGGGCAGAAGAATTTGACTCCAGGACACCAGCAATGTTTAGCAGCTTGTCCACTTTAGATGTAATGATGACGGTATCTTCGGACAGAAGCTGCAGGTCACCCCAGCGGGAAGAGAAGGAGCCAACCTTGTCGGCAACCAAAGCCAGGTCATTAGAAAGGACCTCCATCATGCCCCTCACCAACCTAAGGACATGGCAGGGCTTGACATCAGAACACTCAGTGCAGGTGAAAGAAGATGACTTAGTTCCACGCTTCAGACATGTGGCATGGAAAGAGTGGCCACAAACACCGTCACAGGCCAACCCATCACGGGCGATCTGCTTCGCACAAGCCCCGCACACAGCCATGAGCAAAAAAACGAACAAAAAACAGATATAGAACAACAAAGAGGGTCAAATCAAGCAACAAAAGAAAGGGGCAATAAATATAAAGAAGAAGAAAAAAAACAAAAAACGAAAAAAAAAAAAAAAAAAAAACAAACGAAGACAAGCAGTAAAGTAAAAACAGAAAAACTAAGTCAAGTGGTATAAAAGAGTAGAATAAGGAATGAGTCGATAAATAAAAATTAAAATAAATAAATAGGAAAACAACAAATAAAAATAAATAATAGGATAATAATAAATAAATAAATAAATAGGAAAGCGTCAGAAAGTAGCACAAATATAAAGAAAAAGAAAATAAACAAAAACGAAAAAACAAACGGAGATAAGCAATATAGTAAAAACGGGAAAGTAAGTCAAGTGGTAAAAAGATAGTCGAGTAGAATAAGAAAAAGTCAATGAATAAAAATAAATAAAATAAATAGGAAAACAAAAAATAATAATAAATAATAGGATAATAATAAATAAGAAAACGTCAATAAATAAAGAAAACAGAAGGGTCCGATCAGAAAAAAGAAAGAATAAAAATAAAATAAGATAAATAGGAAAACAACAGAGGGTTAAAACAAGCAGAAAAAAAATAAAACAATAATAGGCAATAAGGGCAAAAACAGTGGCGAAGTCAAACAATAAAAGTAAAAGTACAGGTCGACAATAAAAAGAAAGAAATCGCCATAACAAATAACAACTAATAAATAATAAAAAGCTAAAGTAAGGAAGAGAAACCAGCAGACCAGGATCTGTAATAGAGGACCAGAAGAGACAACAAGATAAAATACGCAAACGAGCACGTCCACGGCAGCCCCGACCAAGACAACAGCGCAGTCCAACGGAAGCAGGTATAAGAGGGTATAGAACAAAAATTAGGAAACAAAACACGCAAAACGCAACAGAAGTAAAACAGAATGAATAGATGTCCAAAACAAAAAATCACAGGCAAAGCGCGAAGGCTGCCAGCTACTAATAAATAGCACAGGATGTCAAATAGTGAAAGCACAAATTGGAGTCTCAAACATATAATAAACAGAAAATCAAAGATCAGAAAATAAATAAATAAACAAATTAACGATCAAAATACAAAGCAAAATTGGAAATATGCACAACAGAAAATTGATCGAGAAATGCACACAGCTGATCCTCAATAACAAACAAATCAATAAGACAACGACAACAGAAGTAAAACAGAACGAAAATATGTCCAAAAACAAAAAATCAAAGGCAAAGCGCGAAGGCTGCCAGCTACTGATAAATAGCACAGAACATCAAAGAGCAGGAGCACAAATTGGAGTCTCAAACATATAATAAACAGGAAATCAACGATCAAAAAATAAATAAATAAACAAATTAACGATCAAAATATAAAGCAAAATTGGAAATATGCACAACAGAAATTTGATCGAAAGAAGCACACAACTGATCTTCGATAACAAATAAATAAATAAATAAGACAACGAGACGTTAAACGCAGAAAAACACCGTGAGATCAAAACACGAAACAGCAGCACCCGTGAGAGTGCTTGAACTCTAAATGGAATTCGCGCAATGATCCCAAGCGAATAATCGCTCTGCACGCGGAAAAATGCAAAGCAATAACACAAATGTCCAGAAAGAATACAGACGACTAACTGTCACTAGTTAACTAACAGAGAAAGTATCACCGCAACAAGTAGGCAAACCTGACAAAATTGCAGAGTTAAATGTGCACAATCAAGTATTTTGACACGACGAAGACACACACACCAACACAGTTTCAAAACAAAGCACCCGTTAGAGAGTGCACCTTGCGTTAACACAACCCACCAATGAACAATAAAAATGATTAAATTCACCATCCGCGAGAACTATTGACGACACAAAGGAATAGTTTAGAATGGGAACTTGTCAAAAAGAAAGAAAATAATCTCAAAGATTTCACAAATTTCAACAAAAATTTAAAAATTTAAGCAGAGGCACAAAACTCGTCCGATCACTATGACAGTCGATTGCCTAGGCTTCCCCTCCAGATTCATCTCCTGGATTCGATCCTACCTCAACAACCGTTAGTACAATATTCTTTTCAGTTCATCCATTTCTAAACATTTTATCGCTCGTTCCGGCGTCCCTCAGGGCAGCCACCTAGTTCCATTGATTTTTATCCTCACAATAAATGATGTTGAATGTGTCATTAAACAGTTGTGTGTCATTAAGAGTTGTCCATTTATGCCGATGACATGAAATTAATCAAACATATCTCGTCCATTACCGACTCTCTTCTCCTGCAAGAAGACCTCACATGCTGCATGAAAAACTTTCTAGAGCTCAATGTCTCCAAATGCCAGTCCATCTCTTATTCCCGCAAGCGTCTTACCACCACCCCGAGAGTCTATATGTTAACCGACGTACCAGTCCCTATCGTTACCTCTTTGTGTGACTTAGGAATAATCTGTGATAGTGAACTCAATTTCCGTTCCCACATTGACAGCATAATTAACAGAGCTAACTCCGCGCTAGGGTTTGTGAAGCGCTGGTCTAGAGAGTTCTCCAATCCTTATGTTTCCAAATCTCTCTACGTCTCCTTCGTTAGACCTCTCCTTGAATATGCCAGCCAGGTATGGTCCCCTACACAAACAACTTACATAAATAAGATTGAATCTGTCCAGCGTAGGTTTATTCGCTTCGCTCTACGTGATCTTCCGTGGGTTGACAGATTCAACCTTCCTCCCTATGAAAACCATCTGAAATTGATCGACTTACAACCTCTAAGCAAACGTCGTGATGTTTCCGACATTCTCTTCATTTATCAATTATTAACTGGTGCCATAGACTGCCCCTCAATCCTGCAATCTTTACCCATCTATACCAATCCCCGTAACCTTAGGTCCACTCCCCTTTTCCGACTCGACCGCCATCGCACAAACTACGGTCAAAGCGAGCCAATTACCAGGATGTTACGAAAAGTCAACGACCTTTCCTCTTTTGACATCCATCTGAGTAAATCATCAGTCCACAAAGCCTTATATCTTGACTTCTCCCATCTTGATCCTGATCGCCTACTTTAATTTTTCTTCCTTTCACCTTCTGCCAGCAATCAATATATATAACTGATATTGTAACTTATACTTTTTATTAATTTATTCTTAATTATCATTTATTATAGTCTGTAGAATTAGTATTAAGTTATAGCTTGTACTTTGTATTTTTTATGCAATAGTTTGTATTAAGCTTAAATAAATAAATAAATAGACACCCCTTGCGGCACACGGCGGCCTAGGTAAAACGCTTGAGAGGATTCGTCGATATTTTTATTGGCCTAAGATGACCACACAAGTCCGATCATATGTGAATAATTGCCAAATTTGTAAAGAGACCAAGGCTCCTAACACTATTCTTCGTCCACTAATGGGACAGCTTCCTTAGTCGAACGTCCGTGGCATAGGATATACATCGATCTTCTTGGTCCATATCCCCGATCAAGAAGCGGAAACACGTCGATCCTTATTATATTGGATCATTTTTCCAAATTCCCTATACTGAAGCCTCTGCGGAAATCCAGTTCCACTCTCATAAATAAATATTTAGAGGAAGAAGTATTCCACGTCTTTGGGGTACCAGAAACTATCGTCACGGACAATAGCCCCCAGTTCAAATCCGTGGCTTTCACTCAATTGTTAAACCGTTACGGAGTACTACATGTGTATACCGCCCTATATTTCCCTCAAGTCAACGCTGCAGAACGCGATAATCGATCCATCCTGGCAGGCATTTGGGCTAACCTATCCGATAAACATGATCGTTGGGACGAACATCTGAGCGCTTTCGCGAGTTCGTTAAAAAGCTCCACTCACAAGGCAACCGGTTTTTCCCCGTACCAAGTCCTATATGGGCAACATATGGTGACGCATGCATCAAGCTATGAGCTCTTGCGCAAGCTAGGTATGTGGGCAGAATCGGACCTGCAAGTAGACATGTCGGACAAGATTGTCCTGATAAAAGAGAGAGAGTGAAGGCTAGTTTAGACCACGCCTTCGATCGGGGGGAAAGGAATTACAACACCAGAGCCAGGTCCATCACCTTTCGGCCAGGTCAAGAAGTCTATCGGCGTAATTTTACGCTTAGTGTTCAGTCGGGTCATCGCCCTCTGATATAGTCACCAAAGGAATGCGATGCCATCACGACTTTTCCAGGTCATCACCCGCTCCAACACATCCGGTCAACATCGGTATGTGCTGCAAACAGCACTCAACCAGGTCATCGCCATCCCCAACGTGACCAGAGCAGCGATCGATCATTGACCATCGAATTGCAGGAGTTGCATTTATTTTTATTCATTGTATTAATTTTCACAATTTGTAATAAAATTACGGGAGTTGAGAATAAAAGTGCGGGACGAGTCGAGTTATTATTTTTATAAACACCAATTCTATTATTATTATAATTTTTTGTTTATTGAACAAACATTTGGTCCTTCGAGCCGTTAATTATTAGAAAAGTATAGAGCTGCTGTTTGTGTTTTTTTCACAGGAATTAAACTGTGACGAATTGTGTGTGAACTGTGTAATTACTATTAAAAAATTATCAAA
This sequence comes from Leptarthrus brevirostris, assembly GCA_964036015.1. Lineage (NCBI taxonomy): Eukaryota > Metazoa > Arthropoda > Insecta > Diptera > Asilidae > Leptarthrus > Leptarthrus brevirostris. The sequence continues at coordinate 39,892,056 of OZ038373.1, read as the reverse complement.
AAAAAAAAGTTAAAGACTAAAACACCATTAAGCAAGTAAAACATCTGGTAACCAGTAAGTTAATTGCTATATCCTATTACCTACAAACCTATTTGATCACCACATAACCTAACCTTATACATTATTGGCTTCTATTGAAAACCTATTGAAAACCTTACCGAGATAATTTAATTACAAACACCTATTGAAAGGTGACCAGAATACAAGAATTCTAAATTTTAAGCGTGAATCAAATAGAACTCGAAAAGTTTTGCATAAACTTGAAAAAAACACCAAAAGACCGTCGCACAGAAGGCCATCTTCGAAAACGTCAAGAAATATTTGAAGAGATCTGGAAAAAATGTTCATTAACAAACCGAAAGTTATTAGAAGAATATGAGGATGGTAAACACGCAGAACTGCCGTACTTTAAATCCGATATTCACAGCAGCAGCATTCTGAATCGATAAAGACGCAGGTAAGTACTAGGAATACCTTCCAACCACCAGTTAATGAGACAGATGCTATGGTACAAATTCATCTAGCAGATAGTCGACAGGAAGCCTCTGTACTATTAGCAACAGCAATAGTCAATATAATAACGCCTAAACTAGGAGAACAAAAAATTAGAATATTATTGGATCAAAACTCTCAAGCATCCTTTATTACCGAAGATGCTGTGCAGAGACTACGACTTAATAAGAAACCAACGCATGCAATGATAGCTGGGATAGGGGCCACGGAATCAGGTTTCTCACGCAATAAAACTACATGCGTAATTCAATCGTGCCAGACTCGTGTACTTTCAGAATGTTCGTAGAGGCGTATGTATTACCAAAAATTACTGGAGTTCTTCCAAATCATAAACTGAATTCTTCTTCATTGGATTACCTGAACGATATACCTTTAGCTGATCCCTATTACATGCATCCGGGTAACATAGATATGCTTGTGGGAGCAGAACAATATGCCGAAATAATAGAGGAAGGGTTAATCAAGGGACCTCAGGGATATCCAGTAGCGCAGCAAACGCCTTTATGTTGGATTGTAAGCGGTAGAGTGCCCCATGAATATAAACTAACCTATCCAACTCCTAAAGTCTCACTTTTATGTTCTTCCACCGAGATTCAGGAAATAGATAAAATATTAAGACAGTTTTGGGAGATAGAAGAACCCCCAAATTGTAAAAGGACTAATCCCGAAGAAGAGTTATGTGGAGATATATTCTCCCGTAATCATTATCGTAGAGATGATGGCCGCTATGTAGTACCACTTACATTTAAAAACAATACACCACCTGAATTAGGGAACTCAAGAGATATTGCTCAGAAACGTTTAGTTCAAATGGAAAAAAAATTTGCCCGGAATCTTAAACTTTTTGAGGAATATAAAAAATTCATAGAAGAGTACTTATCGTTGGGTCATATGGAAAAAATCAGATCGTGCAACGTTACTGATAAAACTTCTGAAAAGAATGAATATTATCTACCTCACCATGCTGTTTTTAAGGAATCAAGCACGACCACTAAATTAAGAGTAGTATTTGATGCGTCATGCAAACCTACGAATTCTCCAGCCCTAAATGACTGCTTACTCACAGGGCAACCTCTTCAAAGGGACTTATGTACTATCTTGATGCGATGGCGAAAATATCGTGTGGCAATCACGGCGGATATTGAAAAGATGTATCGCCAAATAAACATAGACCCTAACCATTGTGAATACCAGAAAATTCTCTGGAGAAATAATCCCTCCAACCCGATTGAGGAATATAAATTAAACACTGTTACATATGGTACATCACGTGCTCCATATTTAGCAATTAGAACCTTAATGCAATTAGCTTATGATGAAAAGTTACATTTTCCGACAACAAGCGAAAAGGTTTTATCCGACTTTTACGTAGACGACCTGATGACAGCAACTGACACTATTGAAGAATGCATTTCACTACAGCGGCAATTAAGGAACTTACTTAATAAAGGAGGTTTTAACCTACGCAAGTGGGTTTGCAATAACGAGGAAGTATTATATCATATACCGGAGCAAGAACGAGAAGTCAACACACCATTTCATATCGATTTCAATGAAACCATCAAAGCTCTAGGTATACATTGGAATCCAAAATCAGATACATTTGAATTCAAGGTATCCCTGCAACCCCCTATTGGTCTGTTTACAAAACGCACCTTACTATCAGAAATCGCTCGCCTCTTCGACCCACTGGGTTGGTTAACACCAACCATTATCGTAGCTAAAATAATGCTTCAAAAACTATGGATTCAGAACATTGACTGGAATGATGTGCTACCGCCAAAGTTACATAAAAAATGGACAGAGTATCGTAACGAGCTGCCCAAAATAGAGCGAATTAAAATCTCTCGATGGTTTCAATATACCACAAAAAATGTAGCACTTGATTTACATGCATTTTGTGACGCATCCAGTTTTGCATATGCAACTGTGGTATACGCAAGATGTATAACTTCTACTGGAGAAGTCATCATAACCCTACTGGCAGCAAAATCTAAAGTAGCGCCTATCCGACAAGTCAGCATCCCTAGAGCTTTGCGGGGCGCACCTTCTTAGTAAATTGATAATTCATGTAAGGGATTCTCTTCAGATCGCAAATGTTAAGGTATATGGATGGACAGACTCCCTGAATGTGCTAGCTTGGCTACGAGGCCACCCTCGCCAATGGCAAACAATTGTGGCAAATCGTGTGAGCCAAATACAAGAAACGCTAAATGGAAGCCAATGGAGATATGTCAGATCACACGATAATCCTGCTGATTGTGCTTCAAGAGGAGTAATGCCTGAAGAATTAGTAACCCATCCTTTGTGGTGGACGGGACCTCCATGGCTACAGGAACCTGAAGCTAAATGGCCAAAGAACAACACATCTCAAGTTGAAACGGAATTAGAAGCACGTAAAACAGTTTTGACCAGCAGTAAAGTCCAACCATTGGACTTGGAAATTATTCATTGTTTCTCAAGTCTTAGACGACTCGTTCGAAGTATAGCATATTGTAGAAGATTTTATTTAAACCTCCAGGCGCCAAAAGAATATCGTAACACAGAGTCTCTTACTGTCTCTGAAATAAATAAAGCTCGCCAATGTATTGAAAAAGTTACACAAAGAATAGCATTTCATAAGGAGATTCAAATATTACAAAGTAAGAAGATGTTAACGGCAGAGAATAAACTATACAACCTTTGCCCATTCATTGATCAAGATGGAATCATACGACTTGGAGGTCGACTTCAAAATGCAAACATTCCTCCTGCTCAAAAGCATCCCATACTACTGCCCGAAAAGGATCAGTTCACTACATTAATAATTCAAGATTGTTACGAAAGAACACTTCATGGCGGAAGTCAATTAACCCTTAATCTTATTCGAAAAAGATATTGGATTATAAACGCACGAAATGTTTTACGCCAGCAAATCCACAAATGTATTACATGCTTTCGATATAAAGCTGAAACTCAAACTCAGCTTATGGGTGAATTACCAATGGCACGGGTGCAACAAAACCGAGCATTCTTACACACTGGTGTAGACTTTAGTGGTTACATAATGCTAAAGGAATCGAAAGGACGAGGACGTCCTAAAACCAGTAAGGGATATATTAGCGTATTTGTGTGTCTATGTACAAAAGCCACACATCTAGAGTTGGTCAGTGATCTGACAACGGACGCATTTATAGCAGCATTTCGTCGATTTGTAAGCCGAAGAGGACTCTGTAGTGATATCTACAGTGATTGTGGTACGAATTTTGTGGGAGCTAATCAGGCATTAATACAGGCCAGACTATCCAGTGAATATGGCTTAGATGCAACAATAAAGGACAAGCTTACTGTAATTGGTACTCAGTGGCATTTCATACCTCCGGCTGCCCCAAACTTCGGTGGTTTATGGGAAGCTGGCGTTAAAGCAGTAAAACATCATTTGAAATGAATACTAGGAAATGCATTGCTCACGTATGAAGAGTTATCGACCATACTGACACAGATTGAAGCGTGCCTCAACTCCCGACCATTGTGTCCTCTCACCAGTGATCCAAACGACTTTACGGCACTAACCCCAGGCCATTTTTTAATCGGTGATGCTATTCTCACTCCTCCTGAACGAAATGTATTAGATTTAAATATCAATGCAATCAGCCATTGGCAACCTTGTCAAAGAATGTTACAAAATTTCTGAAAGAGATGGAGTAATGAGTACCTTCCTCGACTACAGCAAAGATCAAAATGGGCACAAGTAGCTCCTAATATCAGAGAAGGTCATCTTGTATTGCTTAGAGATGAAAGGCTACCACCAGCAAGATGGTTACTTGCTCGAGTATTAAAAATCCATCCAGGGAAAGATAATCTGGTGCGTGTTGTTACGTTAAAAACAAAAGAAGCCATTTTTAAACGCCCTGTTGCAAAACTTTGTTTATTACCCATCCCAGATAATTAATAATAAAGAAGATACGTTAGTAATTAGTTAAATCAATAGTTAACCATACATAAAACCTTATCTACCCACAATTAATTTACATAGTTATTACCTACTTTGTTTCAATAAATACATAATATGAAGATAAATGCGTAACTCAATTTCAGAAAATATAATGCTCCTCGAACTGTTTTTACTCTTCAATGCTGCATTTCTACATGTAACAGCAATCATAGCCTACGATTGTGGACATGAGAGAATAAACTTTACGGCAATATCTCTACTAAATATAGGCACATGCTCTACTCATAACCAACCAATCGTCAATACACAAGAAGATATACAACTTCTACAGATGAGTGAAGTAGCAACACTACACATTTATCAGTGTAAAATCAATGTGATTCAAACTGCTTATCGCTGCGGAATGTTCAGTCATCAGTCGCTAGTATCTGGAGGGTTGACTACATTTCTCTTGGAGATTAGTCGCGACGAATGCATGACCATACAAGTTCATCATACCTTCAAACTACAAAATGGAAGAATTATTGGTGACCTGAAAAATAATGCTACAGTATCCCATAGTGAAGTTGTCGCAGGATCCACTGACACTACTGGAAACTGTCAAGGAAGTTCGTACACGTCAGGAGTCAATTCCTGGACTGAGGTAGTCGTAATGCAAGCATTAGAATTCACTTTAACAGATTACCAAGGCTCTGTTAGGCTTGAAGATGATGTGGTTTTATTACGGAACAATGTTGCCTGCCCATACTTAGCGGGCACATGTACCGATCCTGATTATGGCATGAGTTTTTGGAATTTAATTTCAGACCATTCCTGTGAGAATGTGAACTAAGACGTTCTATGGCAAGGCTTTGCAACAAAAATTAATAAGATAGATGACCACGGAAATATAATAGGGGACAATGCGATGTACACTGTTACTGCCGGAGACATAATTTTTGCACTAGAGGTTAAAAAACCAATCTCTGTCTGTCGCTTCAGTGGATATCAAACTGAACATCCCCGCCTTGTGATTGTGCCACGAGCAGCTCAAGAATACTGGTTCACAAAAAAGGCTATTGATGTGAGAAATCTTGACTTATTCACATATATAAATTCCAAATTTATTTACACCACACGTCATATGAAAACGCAAGTTGAAAAATTGTATACAAATTTACTAGCGAAGAAGTGTGAACTTGAGAGAGAAACCCTTCAAACAAAACTGTCAATGGCCAGTCACCATCCAGCGGAATTCGCCCTCATGCAAACAAAAACACCGGGATATATTGCTGTACCAAGAGGAGAATTAATCTACTTGGTAAAATGTCAACCTGTTGATATCAAGCTCAGGAAAACCACCAGATGCTACTCCGAGCTCCCAGTATCATATGGAGACAAGGAATATTTCATGACTCCTATCACGCACTTGTTAGTCGAACGCGGAACAGAAATTCCTTGCTCAGAATTTCTAAGCCCAGGATATTATGTAAATGGAGATTGGTACGGATTTAACCCCATTTTGCATCGTATAAAAACGCCCTTTGAGCTTTCAACAAAGCCAGACTTGATTTTTGAGGACCCAGGAAACCTCATCGAATCAGGTCTCTACTCTATGGCTTCTCTGAACAATCTACGACACCAGATAATGTATCCTGCGGAGAGGCAAGGAATAGCTCATATAATCACACAAAATGCTCTGGGCCACGAAATTGATCAGCAGAATCAAAAAACAGGGAAAATAATCCCCACTGATATGTTCCAAGCATTAGAAAATAACATGCGAACAAAAATATGGACAATTTTTAATGAAATCGGTGATATTTGCACAATTATTTTCGTTGTATACTTGATCGGAAAACTATTGAAATATGCATGTGATATTATCCTCAACGTTCGAATACTAAAAACACTTTACGGATGGAGCTGGAGACTAATAGCTGCCTTATGGAACTCAATCACTAATCACATGGTACATAAACACAGACGAAAGCAACATAGCAATATCACTCTCCAAGAAGTAATCACCGACCCTGAAGCAACTAGCACTGACAGAAAACCTTCTGAAAGCCACACGCACGCCAACGAGCAGCAACCTGTTTCGACAGCGACAGAAGGAGCACCTAACCAAGCTAACAATGATGCCGTTTTGTTTAAAAGGATTGCATCCCTATATCCACAATTATCTCAGACAATGTAAAGCAACTTGATCCTCATCATTCCGCTCCTTATTTCATGTCCCTATCCTTTACACCTTAATCGTCTCTTCTTAGTTTATACTTCCAGAATATTCTCATATGAAATATAAGGCGAGTCGAGGCGCCTCAAAACCTCTCAACATCAGGGTTGCCAATGATCAGACATGGAGGAAATGCCGCTGGTGGTTGGTAACTACACGTTTTGGACAATTCCTGTTGGAGCCTGCATCAACGCCATCTGTTTGAAACCCAACGGTTTCAAGGGGGCAGAATGTTCAGTCGGGTCATCGCCATCTGATATAGTCACCAAAGGAATGCGATGCCATCACGACTTTTCCAGGTCATCACCCGCTCCAACACATCCGGTCAACATCGGTATGTGCTGCAAGCAGCACTCAACCAGGTCATCGCCATCCCCAACGTGACCAGAGCAGCGATCGATTATTGACCATCGAATTGCAGGAGTTGCATTTATTTTTATTCATTGTATTCATTTTCACAATTTGTAATAAAATTACGGGCAGTTGAGAATAAAAGTGGAATCAATAAAGTTTAGTGCGGGACGAGTCGAGTTATTATTTTTATAAACACCAATTCTATTATTATTATTATTTTTTGTTTATTGAACAAACACTTAGTGATTTTCAGAAGGGCACGAAAGCCAAACTTGCAAAAAAATTCATAAAGAGCAGAATACGATCCAGGAAGGGAAATAATTTATACGAATTAGAAGATTTACAACGGCGACTAATTGGAATATACCACGCCAAAGATATCCGTCCCTGATATGATATCACGGATGGAGGTCGTGTGGTGAGTCAGCACACTGGAGGATCCTTCCCTTCTAATGATGAAAAAAAATTGTCTACGTAACGGAGTATTCCTTAACAAGGAATGGGAAGTGTAGACTTGAGCTGAAGGAGGGAGGTACACATACACCAAGGTCCAGTCTGCACGGCATGACTCACGATCTCAGTTCCGTTCGTGTAAAGAAGTATCCCTCTATTCTACTCTGTGGGGGATCACTAGGGCCCACGCGTCTCTCATCAGGACGGCGGGTCAGGCCTGCTGAAACTTCCACAGAGGTTGAGGTCAGATTCACCGGCTGCTCTCTCATTAGGAGCATGTCTGACTGAGTAAGCCAAGACGACTAACCGGTCGTGACATTCTGATCAACAGAGATCTGGGTTGTCCCAAGTATATCTTCTCTTCATCTATAAACGTCTGACAAGCACCGAGCCCTCAGCAAACCTTACCGGTGCAAACACTTTGTTTATGCCTTATTCTAAAGCATGTTTCATGCATCTCTTAGTACCATTCCTCAACACTTCTGTGTCAAATAGTCAGGCTAGCCATATCAATCAGTATAATCCCGAGCCAGCATTTTCAGTGGCTAATAATCACTGTCGGTATATTATTCCATACCCGAAGCTAACACGGCAATCTCATGATATCCAGTTGGCACATGACAGGAGCAGATCTTCCGTCAGGTTCATGCACCCAACCTTTCCCCATGCTTCCTTTATTAAACGAATCTCCATCCCCGTAGAATATCTAATATTCCTGAAACCTAATTATTGTATGATTTACACTGTTTCGAATATATCATTATATCTGCTGCCTAACGACACAATCGTAGCTTGTGGTTCTGCCTGCCGTATGTGTGTTGTGACAGATGCAGATGTTTAATAAATCAACCGTTTTTTTTTATTTTGTACGACTACTAAGTAAACTAACGTCATCGAGGTCAGGTGCGATTCAAATTGACAGATAGACATATTACATAATACCACTATCACAGAAAAATCAGATTAGACAGTGCATAGTCATAGCTTTAATGAACATATATAAACATGAATGTGGTAGGTGCGTGTAAAGATACTGTATTCCAAGTAAGGTTCAGCCAAACAAGGCAGTAGGACAGGGTCAGGCTCCTCAGTGTTGCCTCTTCTCCTCCTTAATAACCTCCCAAATTCTTATTATTATTACGATGATTTTTGCCTCGTTATTATTTTGTAAAATTTTTCTTTTCTTTTATTTCTTAAGGCTTACTTTCTTATATTTTATTATAATTCTTTCAGTCGTTAACTTTAATATTATAATTTACTACTATTATAATTTCCTATAAGGCTCATTTCTTTTCTTATTCTTATGTTCTCTTTGTTATGCACTCTATTGTTATGATTTCTTTTATTTTATGTTCTTACACTTTATGATATTGTTTGTTTTGTTATGAATTCCATTATTACTTCTTTAATCTTAATTTTCATCCTGTTTATAACGTATTGTAGGAAAAAAAACAAAAAAAACACCCCATCCAAATTTCCTTTTCCTCGAAGAAGACACTCCAAATATTAGGACCTGTAACACGTCGAAAGGCCGCTGCCTGCAGATTCACAGGGGGACCAACGCGTTAACAAATTTTCATTAATTTGTTGGCGTGCCGTAACTGTGGATACTGTAGTAAGTCCGCATCTCCCTCCACATGGGGCGGCTGGTAACAGTCATATAGCTTGCTTAAGACTGGCTAATGATGACGGGCGGAGAGACAGTCACTCTCTTGATCAAACTCCCCCAATACAGGGTGTTAAGCGTCTTCCGTGCCCATTGGATAGTTTGCAGCTGGGTGCAACTAGTTGTATTCTAACGGAGCCTCCTTGATACCTGTCCGCCTCAAGGAGTACGCCGGACCACCATGGTAAGGGGCTCTACCATGGCTGTTTCCCCACAACCCCAATAATATATCGAGACCATGAGTACCGAATTGTCGGGAAAATGGTCGATTATGAAATTAAAATTATGTACAGAAAACACCCAGCCTCGGATAAAACCGAGACTACTTCGTCCACCCGGAAAGGGAGACAACCCGCCATTAAGGCAGACCCGACCCACGGGTTAAGTGGGCAACCTTCTGCGAGCGTTGCTCGCTCCTCCAACATTTCTGAGGCCAACACGTTGACTCTCCCCAAGGAGTCCTGTGAACCCCCTTCCTCGGGGAAAGTGCACGCCACTGCCAAGGACCCCAATCCCGGTAGCAGCAGCACTGTTCCTCCCCCTCTGCGAAACCTGCGCGTGGTAGTGCGTCCCTATCGAAGGCTAAAACTCCCGGACATACATCCTCCAGCGCGCCTCTCAGGACACCCCAGTCCAATCCTACGACCACCAAACAGAAGGGAAATGCCTTAACGGTGGCCTTCAAAGAGAGACGGACTGCGCTCAGAATCATCCGCAAACTGAGCACCGTGTCTCAGGAGAATCTCAGAGAGAAGGATAAAGCCTCTCTGCAATGGGCTAATAAGATTATTGCCCAAGGTAGCGCGTCGGCCTCCAAAGGCCCTTTGCAAGCTACCCCGAAGAGGTTGCGCTCGCCTAACGAGCAGCAGCCATGTTCCAAAAGGATCAAGGCGATAGGCCCCCTTTCCTCCACTGCTAAGTCCTTCAGCGAGATAGCAAAGGACAGCTTAGTAAGGGCGATTATAGATCGCAGCAACGCGGACGGCTCCATCACGCCAGACAAATGGAAGATGGTGGACATGGCATTGCTGAAGGTTTATATGGAAGTTCTCTCGTTGAAGAATGGCCTTCCTCTACGTTGTCTTGATGCTGGTTGGCATCAAGGCCACGTTAAACTACTTGCCTGCTCGGACCAGAGGTCGGTGGAGCTTCTTGGCCAAGCAGTTTCCCTTCTTGGCGAAATCTGGACTGGCGCAAGAATTGAAGCTGTCCCCAAGGATAAAATCCCCTGCAAACCTAGGTCACGGGACCTGGATACCAGCAGAACCATCGGATCCAGCAGAGATCCTAAAGCTAATCCAAATGGCCAACCCTGAACTACCTACCCATGATTGGAAAGTAGCCCAGGTTAGCGAAGTCAAGGGAAGCTCAAGGCAGGTCATTGTGATCCTAAATGAGCAGTCTCTTGCCCCACTTGCTGAATGCATTGGCATTATTTGCTATGGCTTCAGCTCTATCAGCCTGAAGGTTTATGAAAAGGACCTAAAGGCCCTAAATGCTAGTAAACAAGAGGGGGATTCAGCAGCCTCCTCAAGCAACACCGAGGAAAAGAAAGGAGTACAGAGTGTAACGACAGTTTCTGCCGTTGTCACTCCCTCACCAGAAGATGGTGAGGCGATGGTCGACGCTATGGTAGTTGACACCCTCCCGGATCCCGGACCTGAGCTGGAGGACCAACTCCTTGGTTCCTCCACTGACGAAGATGCCAGCAATGAAGGGGAGACTGCTGACTTCACTGTGATAGAGGTATCCTCACCTGGACACAGTGATGTTAAGAGTGGTCCAAATTAACCTCCATCATTCAAAAGCAGCGTCCGCAGCCCTTCTCCTTCGTCTTGCGCAAAAAGGGGAAGAGCTCATCCTTGTCCAAGAACCTTGGATCATTAGAGACAAGGTTTGCGGACTCAACATGAAGGGGTATAAGCTCCTCTATTTACAAGGTGCAAGTAAACCAAGGTCATGTATCCTCATTAAGAATAATATTAATGTATTTATTCTCACACAGTTCAGTGATAATGACACAACAACAGCCATACTGGAGTTAAAAAACAACAGTATCTGGATAACCTCCAGTTACATGGCTTATGATGTGGCGGACATTCCTAGTACACTACTCAGGAATGCGATCAAGGAAGCCACTAGACTAAGGAAGACGCTGGTGATCGAAGCAGACGACAACGCTCATCATATTGTCTGGGGCAGCTCGGACGTCAACGAAAGGGGTGAGTTACTTTTTGATTTTATTCTCGGAACTAACCTCCAGTTTTGTAATGTGGGTGCAGAACCCACTTTTACTAATGCAATTTGGCGGGAAGTTCTAGACATTACCTTAGTCTCAGATCAATCCACCCACTTAATAACGGAGTGGAAGGTATCCAAGGAACCATCCTTCTCCGACCATGCCTATATTGAATTTGGTATAACACTTCACAAGATGATGTGCCCTCCATATAAAAACAGGCTTAGGACAAATTGGGACCTCTACAGGAGGGTCCTCAGTGATAGCCTGCCGGCTACAGGTCCACCCGTAATTGACAGTAAACAAACCCTTGACAAGGTGGTGGACACTTTGACGCTTGCGTGTAATGAGGCGACACAAATTTTCTGCCCCGACAGGGTCCCTAGAGGCAAGCCCAAACCTCCGTGGTGGTCGAGTGAGATCATGACCCTAAGAAAGATGTGTCGTAAGCTTTTAAACCAAGCGAAAAAAACTAATGTCTGGACTTCTTATAAAGAATGCCTCAAAAAATTTAAGAAACTGTTCCTAATTAGTCCTCATGGGAGGGCTTTTGTAATAAAATCGAAAGCTCCTCTGAAGCGAGTCGTTTGCCGAAAATCCTCTCAACAACGCCCATCACCCCAGCCTCCTGACCAAAAGTGATGGTAGTTGGACTTCATCCAGTCTTGAGTCGCTGGAGCTACTTGTAAACACTCACTTTCCGGGTTGCTCGGCGACCAGCAGTATGGAGCTGCAGGATACTCCAAGCGACCATGAACTGGTCCACAAGATACTTGATGCAAGAAAATTGAAATGGGCGATACGAAGTTTCAATCCCTATAAATCACCGGGATTGGATAATATCATCCCAGCTGAACTACAACTAGCTTCCGAGATACTTATTCCGTGGCTAATGATCATCTACGAGGCTTGCCTTAACCTCACCTATATTCCATCCTCATGGACGAAGGTGAAGGTGGTTTTTATCCCTAAAGCAGGAAAAGCCTCACATTATAAGCCCAATGATTTTAGGCCCATTAGTCTCTCCTCCTTCCTGCTCAAAACCTTGGAGAGACTCTTAGATATCTACATTAAAGAGACAATCAATCATTCCAAGTTGTCTCTCTCGCAACATGCTTGTACGAAAGGTAAGTCCGTAGAGACAGCCCTACACGAATTTTCCACAATTATAGAGCATTCGCTACTACAGAAGGAATATTCACTTCAAGCCTTCCTTGATATTGAGGGTGCTTTTAACAATATTAGATCAGAGGCGATAATGGCATCCTTGAGGACGCTTGAAATCGGCGACCCTCTCAGCAAACTTATTGACCCATGCTAAAAAGCAGGGTCATTATCTCCAGCTTAGGAGGATCCAATATCCAAAGAGTGGTAACTAGAGGTACCCCTCAGGGAGGAATCAGGAATCCTTTCACCACTCTTATGGAACTTAACTCTGAATGAGTAACTCATAGACCTGGAGTTGTCCGGTCACAAGGTTATTGCCTATGCCGATGATATTGGTCTGATATGTTCAGGTAAGCACCCCAATACACTGGCTGGGGTGTTACAACACGCCCTCTCCAAGACTTCATCATGGAGTGATGTGTGTGGTCTAGGTATAAACCCTAACAAAACAGAGTTAATACTCTTCTCTCGAAGGCATAAAACACCTCCTATTAATTGCCCTACACTAGACGGGGTTAGGCTGGAACTGTGTAATCAGGTTAAGTATCTAGGTTTAGTCCTAGATAGAAAACTTACCTGGAAGCCTAACATCCAAGAAAGAGTACGGAAAGCTACAGAAGCGCTTTACTCGTGTAAGAAGGCTATAGGTAAAAGATGGGGTAAGGAACCACGCATTGTGAATTGGCTCTATACAAGTGTCATACTCATGTATGGGGTTATTTTCTGGTGGCCGGCACTAAATATAGGAACCCATCTCAAAGCAATGGACAAAGTTCAGAGGATTAGCAGCACTGCTGATAACAGGTGCCTTGAGAACCACACCTTCTAAAGCCCTGAATACTATCCTCCACCTTCTACCGTTGGATCTCTTTGGTAAGCAAACCGCATCATCAGCCGCCATTAGGCTTAAGTCAATCCAGGCCTGGAAGCGAACTGATTTCGGTCACTCCAAAATATTGCACTGTAGAACTGACAGCAATATCGACTACACCTCGCCAAAGCCTTTCTTTGGAGCAAAATTCGATTCCTTCTTTCCCACCAGATCGGAATGGGAGAAAGGTCCTCCCAAATGCGAGAACTCAGTGCATCTCTACACTGACGGCTCCAAATTGGATGGCAAAGTGGGTGGAGGAATATTCTCGGAACACTTGGACCTCGATGTCTCATTTCGCTTACCTGACTACTGCAGCGTGTTTCAAGCAGAAATCATGGCTATTAAAGTAGCTGCGGACCGCCTGAATCAACTTACACTACCTACAGACAATGTATGTATTTTCACAGATAGTCAGGCAGCTATTAAATCCCTTTCAGGAGTATATACAACCTCCAAAACGGTTATAATATGTCGCTCAACACTAAATGACATAGCTGAGCATCTAAAAGTACGGCTCATCTGGGTGCCTGGACATAGTGATATACCGGGCAATTGTAGAGCCGACGAACTAGCGAGAATCGGTACCACACGTCCTGATTCGGACATTAACCACCAGCCGAGTAAACCGCTAGCTACATGCAAAATGGAGCTCTCACAGGAGGCTCTCAAGATTGCTAATTATAACTGGCAAAAAGAACACACCTGCCTGATTACCCGACAGATATGGCCAAAGCTTGATCCTAAGCGGTCAAGAGGGCTCATCTTACTCGGAAGCAAAATAATTAGCACTACAGTAGCCGTAATCACGGGTCACTGCCTCATAGGTAGACACGCCGATTGGCTGGGCGTACCCTCAAACGACTTCTGTAGGAGTTGCCACGACGAGGACGAAGAGGAAACCATACTTCACCTCCTCGGTAGTTGCCCGGCCCTAGACAACCGTAGGAACCGGCGTTTGGGCTCCCCCTACTTCAAAGAGCTAACCGAGCTGGGCTCCACAGATGTCAGAAACCTGACTCGATTTATCGGGAGTTTAAAATGGTTCCCGACGACGAATTAAAGATGAACACCCTTCACAACCCAGTCAAAATAATGTTGACTTCTCGTGAACTAGTTCCACTAGATGCATGAAACTGGTTCTGTGCACAGGGACAGAATGTTAACCCCCCTATTCCTTAGGTAATTTTATGGGGTTGTATATTTCAAGCCTCAATGTGGTAGCACAATGGGCCTTTTAAGCCTAAGTGTGACTTCTTAGGCAGCCACTTTAACCTAACCTAACCTAACACGTCGAAAGGACACTGCAACACGTACTCGATACGGCGGGCTGGATGTATTCCCTCTCTAATTCCAAGGTGCATTCTGAAATTTTGAATCAGTTCACGGACACGAGCAGCCATCACATTTCATAAAGTTGTTCATTCTTATCTTTAAGAAGAAGGGAAGCCAAGGTACCTAGGTGATATACAGACGAATCGATCGGCCTCCACTCGCTACTACCTCTAGTCTAATGAACGTCAGTGGTGGATATGAACAACGACACGTAACTTGCCAGTATGGTGCCTTACAAACAATTGTAAGTTTAGTTCTCCTCGACCGGACTGTATATGGACCAAAGCCAACCGACCATGGTCGCAACTTCTTATGTAGATACGCTTTAATGACTTTGACTAATTTGACTTTCAATACTGGAAATAATGAGGCTTCTTATATGCAAACAAAGAATTTAAGGAATCTCCTGTCGCTTTTAGCTCCAGAGGACCTTTCTCCAAGTTACAGCAGATATGTGCAGAGAACCAAATAGAATCTGATTCGGAAGGGGAAGTTATATCCAGCGCTGGAAGTGAAATCAAAAGCGAAACATGAAAACACCACCGATTACAGCGACCAGGAACAATAAATTAAGTTAGCTAAGTTTTATTTTATTGTAGTTCAATTTTAATCACTTATCAGCCTATAACATATAAGTCATATAATAAGATAGTGTGTCGACCAAGTAGCCAAACACCTGCATACTAAGTTATAGTAAGACCATTACTTAAGCAAAGGAATTGATACCCTGCAACTTAGCTAATCAGTAGTTGTAGCTAACTTCCTGGTTAGGAACAATGTAGTAGGTAATTGGAAGCGAGTCGATTTCCAACAGGTATAGCTATAGCGAAGTGTCAGATAGATCCCTTGCCCAATTCTTTTCGTCAGTGCCGTCACACGCACCCATCGCACAATGCATATTGATCTCCTAGAAGTTTTGAATGACCTATATATGTTTATACCATATTCACCAATCACAATTGCACAACACCAACCCCATCTCGATGACTCACGCAAAAAATTTTCTTTTGCGCCTAGTAAAAATTCATTCGAGCTACATCGGTAAGGGCTGAACCACAACGCTCTGCACACAAACGTGTATCGAAAATATACACAGCTTAGTCAAGAAATAGTAAGTCCAGCTAACCCAAATCGGGAAACATGAGACGAATATCTCAGGGCATGGGTCGAGCCACACGGTGGGTCTTAAGTCAAGTAACGTAAACTTCTCTCTCAGCGGGACCAAATTCTGTTCCAATTAAACTCCCATTGCTTTTCCTTATTTCCATCACCCTTTTCAGCTTCCCTTCACACAAATCTTGCTGCTTTATGGAAGAAAAGCTGCCCTGTTGTGTGAGCCAACGGAGTTGACAGCTTACTTCTGTTGACTGAAGGCCTTCTTCTTCTTATTTCATTCAATTGGCGGCATTGTGTCAGCAGCAGCAGCATCAAAGTATTTTTTTTTTTGTGACTAATACGAATCATGTGACCCGTCCAGTTGGCAGAAAAATTCTTGCTGCCCAGTCATCCCTAATTCTAATTTTGTGGATTTACTTTTTGCTCTTAACTCCGAAGTGACGTTTCTCGCAGTGGCATTTGTTCGGTAAAAGTATGCTGTCGAGTAAGTGCAATCTGATATTGCTGGCAGCGACATTATTTTGCTGTTGTCCGTGCTGTTGCTGATGCTGCCGGTTGATTTGCAATCTGACATGGCCAACAGCGAAAAAATTTCGCTGCTATCACTGGTATCAATGATGTCCGCTTGGCAGTACTGACCGACTGCTAGAAAAGCACTAAATGCAGGGATTCTCTAGTGGGAAAAGGGAAAGATAGAAAAGAAAGAATAAGGTTGGTTTAGTTTTGGCAGAGTAGTGGAGAACGTGAAGGAAAGTGGAGGTGATTCGGAGAAACAAAAGAAAAGTCAGAAGGTAAAAGAGTGTAGATTAAACTTGATTTTAGAAGGAATTTCTGTTGTCGGAAAAAGTTGACAAATCACAAAAACTAAATTAATAACAAAATAAAAGGAAAAGAAACAGGAAAAGACGCCGATTTCAGGATCAGCGCGGGCAGGCCACATGGAGTGGACCGCTAGGTAACGGAGGAATTGCCCAAAGGATAACCCAAGAAAGGACGAAATTAATTGAGGAAAAAAACATAAAAATCTATTCTTTTCAAACTAAATAAATGAAGTAACAAAAACAAGAAAAAAAACACGGTATGAGAGAAATTTTTTTTTTTAAAATTTTTCCTTTGTGCTTTCAGTCCCTAAAACGTTTCTTTTATTTTATTGTACATTTCTCATGATTAATTTTTAGTTGTTTCTTCTTAAATTTTTTATTAATATTTAATTCCTACCTGTCATAATATTTCACTAGTTACATATTCCCAAGTTTGTATAATTAAAAAAAACGGAAAAAAACCGGTGCAAGTATTCATTTTTAATTACATTTACAAAAACATCACATTTTTCGTATTCCTTGTTTCTCTTTTCATCTTTCGATTACATATATATGTATAAATATAATTTCCTACAAATTTAGCAACGTAATTTACGTAAAATATTAAAGCGCGTGGATAAAGAAAATGAGTTTTGTCTTGGATGTGGATTCTTAACGTATGTTTCCTAAACATCGCTTACTAAATAAAAAAATATGTTGCTATGTTTGAGTGAATGAACGCTTAAAGGTACATGCTTTAAAAATATTTGTTATATACAATAGTATTTTTTGTCGTGTATTAATCTAATGATATATAATATCACTTTATCTTAAGGAAATGTGTTTTGATTGAAAACCGCAAATAAAATGTAACACGCATCTTTTAAATATAAATCTTAAAATAAGCAGTCGAATAAATTCAGATGAAATAATCTTAATTTATTTATTTAAGCTTAATACAAGCTATTGCATAAAAAATACAAAAATAAAAAATTTAATACAAACTATAACTTAATACTAATTCTACAGAATATAATAAATGAATAATTAGGAATAAATAAATAAAAAGTATAAGCTACAATATGAGCTATATATATTGGTAACTGGCAGAAGGCGAAAGGAAGAAGAATTAAAGTAGGCGATCAGGATCAAGATGGGCGGGGTCAAGATATAAGGCTTTGTGGAGTGATGATTTGCTCAGATGGAAGTCAAAAGAGGA
This sequence comes from Leptarthrus brevirostris, assembly GCA_964036015.1. Lineage (NCBI taxonomy): Eukaryota > Metazoa > Arthropoda > Insecta > Diptera > Asilidae > Leptarthrus > Leptarthrus brevirostris. Next base: position 39,874,171 of record OZ038373.1, on the reverse strand, counting down.
AAGGTCGTTGACTTTTCGTAACATCCTGGTAATTGGCTCGCTTTGACCGTAGTTTGTGCGATGGCGATCGAGTCGGAAAAGGGGAGTGGACCTAAGGTTACGGGGATTGGTATAGATGGGTAAAGATTGCAGGATTGAGGGGCAGTCTATGGCACCAGTTAATAATTGATAAATGAAGAGAATGTCGGAAACATCACGACGTTTGCTTAGAGGTTGTAAGTCGATCAGTTTCAGACGGTTTTCATAGGGAGGAAGGTTGAATCTGTCAACCCACGGAAGATCACGTAGAGCAAAGCGAATAAACCTACGCTGGACAGATTCAATCCTATTAATGTGAGTTGTTTGTGTAGGGGACCATACCTGGCTGGCATATTCAAGGAGAGGTCTAACGAAGGAGACGTAGAGAGATTTGGAAACATAAGGATTGGAGAACTCTCTAGACCAGCGCTTCACAAACCCTAGCGCGGAGTTAGCTCTGTTAATTATGCTGTTAATGTGGGAACGGAAATTGAGTTCACTATCACAGATTATTCCTAAGTCACACAAAGAGGTAACGATAGGGACTGGTACGTCGGTTAACATATAGACTCTCGGGGTGGCGGTAAGACGTTTGCGGGAATAAGAGATGGACTGGCATTTGGAGACATTGAGCTCAAGAAAGTTTTTCATGCACCATGTGATGAATGAATCGAGGTCTTCTTGCAGGAGAAGAGAGTCGGTAGTGGAGGAGATATGTTTGATTATTTTCATGTCATCGGCATAAATGGACAACTCTGAGTGTTTGATGACACATTCAACATCATTTATTGTGAGGATAAAAAGCAATGGACCTAGGTGGCTGCCCTGAGGGACGCCGGAACGAGCGACAATAGGGTTAGAAATGGATGAACTGAAAAGAGTATTGTACTGACGGTTGTTGAGGTAGGATCGGATCCAGGAGATGAATCTGGAGGGGAAGCCTAGGCGATCAAGTTTGAACAAGATAACGTTATGGGAGATCTTGTCGAAGGCTTTACTAAAATCGGTGGCGATAACATCAACATCTTTACCGTTTTCCAGGGCACATAGGGTTTTAGAGACGAAGTCAGTAAGGTTGGTGGTTGTAGATCTACCTTTGAGGAAGCCATGCTGTGAGAGTGAGAAGATAGACTTACAGTGGAAGAACATGGAATCATAGACCAATTTTTCGAATAGTTTAGGTATGGATGATAATTTAGCAATGGGTCTGTAGTTGGACACATCGTTCTTGCAACCTTTCTTGAAGATGGGAATAATATACGAATTTTTCCATAATTGAGGGAAAACCCCTTGAGTGACCGAGAGACGAAAAAGCAAAGTAAGGGGTTGGACTAGATGTATGGCACACTTTTTCAGAACAATGGCCGGAATGCCATCAGGACCTGGGTGAAAGTCGTCCTCAAGCCTATTAATACTGGCGGCGACTAGTTCAGGATCAGGGTCAAAAGATGAAAACGACGTTTGAGTGCATTTGTCCATGAATGCAAAATAGTTAAGGTCGGGTTGTAGAGAATTGTCGCTGAAAGATTTACTGAAGAAGTGTGCAAAGAGGTTAGCGATAACCTTAGGATCAGATGAAGAGGTACTCTCGAGCTTTAGGGTGGAAGGGTAACCATTGGATTTCTTCTTAGAATTAATAAAGCTATAAAAACGCTTGGGGTCGGATATGAGGCTAGTTTCCATCCGTTGGAGGTACTCATGGTTCAGAAAAAGAGGTATAAGCAGATAGATAGGAAGAATAGTCAGACTCGGTCTGGGTTAGAAGAAAAGTTTGCCAACGTTTGTTTCTCCTGTTGCGAAGAGAGCGTAATTCTTTGTCGTACCATACGGGGGATGAGGAGTAGTTTTTACGAGGAAGAAGAGGGATAATTGTGTAAGACAGGCGTGTATTTCCGAATAGAACGCCTCTAAAGCGACGTCAACTGGGAGATGTTGAGGGATATCCCCAATATTAGAGTTGAGGAGCAAGTGATTTAATTTGTCAAAGTCACCTTTACGAAAATTGAAGGATAAAGAAGACTCGGAGCCTGAAACGGCATGAAGGTGTTCATAGGAGAAAACGAGGAGCAAAGGAGGATGGTGACGGTCGAGGGAGGAGAGAAGATGGTTGCTTTCTGCGACAGCCGAGTTAACTGGGTCTGAAGAAAAGATTAAGTCTAATTGTCTGTCCAGGAAGTTCCTGACTCCGCTTACTTGAAAGAGACCTGAAACGGAGAGCTGATCGGTAAAGAAGGCTTCTTTGGCCGAAGATGCGTTAAGGGGGACAAAGTGAGAACAGTCCTCGGACAATGACCATTGGATACGGGGGAGGTTAAAGTCACCCAATAAAATAAATTCATCGGACGCGTTAGCGTTCTCAAGCAGGGTATCGATCGCTTCAATTATAGGCTCGTAGGCGTCTAAAGGTTGAGAGGGGCGAATGTAACAACAGAGGATGTACAGAAGACACTTATTTAGTGCTATTTTTATACACACAAATTCTGATATTGTAGAGTCGGAGGTCTTTAGCAGGGTGGCGTCATAACGGTTGTGAGCAGCTATGAGAACCCCGCGACCTGGTGGATCATTGGTGCCTATACAACCGTCGACACGGAAAATGGTATAGTTTGGAGGGAATAGTTCGTTGTCGAGAATTCCTGGTGTTAGATTGGTTTCAGTTAAGGCAAAGTTAAAAAAGTTAAAAAAGTTAAACAAAATAATAAAAATTCATTTACAATTTGTTTCGAAATATTTCGTACAATTAAATCCTTAAAATTTACGTAAAGGTGACAAAAAATAAAAAATAAATTCGATTGCAATACAAGTACTTCTAAAAATCTTGTAAGCTTAAAGTAAATTGTTTTAAGTTCGGATATGTAAGTGAAGAATTAAACAAAAGGATTTTATTAACAAAATTTATGGGAAAGGTATGAATTACAGTTTTGTTTGTATTGACTATTTTTCTAATAATGCTTGATTTAAAATTGTCTGATTCCCAATATCTTCAGAGTGTAGCTAGTATTCTTGTGAAACCTAAACAAGGGTATGTTTACGTAAGGAATCAAAGTACGAAGGCTTGAAATTGAAATTGATACAGGTTGTTACCATTTAAACAACGCGTGTATGTATTAAATTCTGCAATCGTTTTTTTTTCTTTGAGTTATTGTTCCTGGACTGCGGTGGGATACTTTCATCATGACGTATACTGTAAAAACGTAACTGCGAAGTAATGTCTATATTCTTTTGATTACTAGTAAACCAAATGCAAAAATTTAGAAGAACCGTACTGAAGTAATCTGACTGCTTCTATTTGAGAATTTTTTTTAATTAATACCATTTCTTAGTTAGGTTTTTTTCTCTCTTTCTTTCATCGATTCAGGAATTATGTTATATAAACGTATTCTTTGAAGTTGTGGGTACTGATTTACTTGCAGTATCCACGAAAGTATATTCTCGGAATCCTTTACTTCCCAAAAGGGTCCTTTAGAGGGCAGAACTCCAGGGGGCCTCGAGAGAACAGAATTCCAGAAAGTCGCTCGAACTTTTCCTATCTAAAGGACTCACCTATATAGAAATTATTTTTTATTAAAAAATGAATTTTAATATTTTATTTTTTTTATTTAATTAATATTTCTTTACAACCATATTCTTAGAGACTGTATTCAAGACTAAACCTATGGAACTATTTTCTCGCTTTTTATACACAATTTACTTAAACAAAATTGTTCCGACCTACTAAATTAGCATTTACAACAAGTAATTTGAATGTACGAACGTAGCCAAAAATAATCAAACGTTACAATTGTTAAAGTGGTTTTGGCACTACAATTGTACTGTCACCACAGTACTCCCCCGCTAGCGAATCCTTAGGATTTGGCGAAACGTTATGGAGGTTTTGTGGTGCGTCCAACTCTTTTCTTTCTGATAGGGATATATGTGTTTCCACCTGGTGAAAATCTAATTTTTGGATCAAATCTTACGGTTCGATTTATAATATTGTTGTCATTAATTGTCTGGGGTTGTTTTATGTCTGATTTGTTAGTATTTGCCAATTTTCCTGGGTTCTTCAGCACTGGCTGAAAAGACACCCTTTGGTTTATTCGGCTATTTTGTGGTGGATCATCATTCACTGGCTCTAAAGTTCTCTGTATTGGAGTGTTATCACTTAAGTCTTGCGAGTTTTGTAATGTATTGTAACTCGACCTTTGGTTGTTTACCAAATTTACTGGGCTCTTGAGCGCTGGCTGTAAAGACGCCCTTGAGTTAATTTGGTTGTTTGGTGAATGATCGTTTGACACTGGAAACTGCGACCTATGTGTAACTTCTGGTGAATGTGCATTCGCAAAACGTGCAGTGTCCTCAGAGTCTTTTAAATAAGAATTTGTAAAACAAGGTTTTAATCGATTAATAGAAACGTTAACTTCTTTTCCTCTAATCAGAATTTTGTAAAATTTTTCGTTTCTTAATATTACCTCGTAAGGTCCTTCGTAAGGAGGTTGTAAACTACACTCAGCGAAATTCATATAAAACACTTCGAAAAATTCTGAAATTTCTAAAAAGCTGTGACAGCAAATGCAAACAAAGATACACTTCTTATATTAAGATACTAAAATTTTTATTTTGTGGAAAAAAAAAGCTATAATAATTCAATGATTGAAAATTAAACAGAAAAAAACAATAATTATTAACGAAAACGGCGAAATTCATATAAAACACCTTAATAGTCAGGACATTAATTCATATTTTTACGTTCAATATTTTATTTTATTTTTCAAAAACAAATTTTTACACTTCTTTAGTAATGCGTTGGACCTCCACTTTTCTGTATTACTTCGAAAATCCGGCTTGGCATCGACTGAATTAAATTTGCGCATTCGTCGCTTGTAATCGCGTTCCAAACGGTCGTAACCGAGCATTTTAACTCTTTTATGTTATAATACTGCCGACCATTTCCATAGACGCGCCTTGCCAGAATTCCCCACAGGTTTTCTATGGGATTTAAATCGGGACTTCTTGCAGGCCAAGACATGGTGGCAATATTTTTAGAGTCAGTCCACTCTTTAACTTTTTTGGCAGTATGGACTGCAGCATTATCTTGCTGCAAGATGAAGTCTGCACCACATAATTTTTCTGCCTGTTCTACCATCATGCTCTCCAACATATTGATGTAAACATCCGCATTCATCTTACCAGGCAAAAAGGCGAGTTTAATGGTTCCTTTGGCGCAAAATCCACCCCAAACCATGACACTGCCTCCACCGAAGTTTCTGCTCATTCTAACTTCTTCTTGAAATCTTTTATCGTGCCAGTAAAATGAGCAACTATCAGGACCAAGTTAAACTTTTTTTCATCGGTAAATAGCACTTTAGTCCATTTTTCAGTCCAACTCATGTGATTTCGCGCAAATGTCAGTCTTGCGTTTTTATGCATCACAGTAAGAGGCGGTTTTTTCAAATGAAGTTCTTGTCGTTGTGTTAGATTCGCTGTACACGACGAGCAGTAACAGGGAGATTCAATTCCTTCACAATTTTGGTTGCAAACGTTTTTTTCTTCCTCACTATGCTGACAATTTGCCTTCTTTGTCGCACTGACAATTTCTGATTGTTGTTTCTGTGCGGCATTTTGCCATAATTTTCCCTCAGATTCAAAAAATTTCTCACTACTGTCCGCGAACGATTCATTTTCCGAGAAATTTCTTGCAGCGACACGTTCATTTCATCAAATGCCAGAATCTTTCCCTTTTCCTCTTCAGTTAGCAGCTTTCCTCGAGGCATCTTAAAAAACTACAAATTCCAAGCAGGTTAGAACATTAAACTAGGTAATTTATATTAAACACATACCTTTATTAACTCTTAAATTTAAAATTCTCAGAAAACCGTTAGAATTTGTAAAAAATTTTAAATTTTTTCCCTTGTGTCTTATGTGAATTTCGCTTGAATATTGATTCGCGTGATGACATACGACGACTAAACGCGCACATTCGAGTAAAATAACCTAACTGTTAATTGAGAAGTTTTCTTTTGAATACGTGTCATCATTTATCATTAAAATGTTTTCGCTAACATTTGTAAAATTTACTGTGGAATGAAAGGAAATGAACTATCTTAGAGGTGTTTTATATGAATTTCGCTCAGTGTAGGTCGAGTTCTATCAACTCTCATAAAAACGAAAGGACAATTTTTCAAATCTTTGAAAATAAAAACTTATTGAAGTGTGTCCCGAGATGCCGGTGACGGTTGTATATTTCGAAATTGATGTTCGAGTTGTCTAACGAATTCATCTTGGTTATTTAAAGAATTCGTGCTATTAAAAAAATCGCCGGGTAACCGTAAATTTTCTCCATAGACTAATTTTGCAGGAGAAAATCGGAATTCGTCACTACTAATTGACCTGAAACCTAAAAGAATAAGTGGTAAATATTTTGTCCACTCTGAATTTTGGTAGCACATTAATGATGCTTTAAGCGACCGATGCCAACGTTCTATGAATCCGTTCGCTTGAGGATGGTAAGCCGTTGTGCGGCAACGCTTAATACCTAATAATCTGACTAGCTCCATGAATAAAGTTGACTCGAACTGTCTACCTTGGTCCGTAATGATTTTTAAGGGAATGCCAAATCTAGATATCCAGTTCTTTAATAATGCAGAAGCTACTGTTTCTGCGCTAATGTTTTCGATGGGAATTGCCTCAGGCCAGCGAGTATACCGGTCGATGATTGTTAGACAATATTTGAAACCTTCTGAATTTGGCATAGGGCCTATTAAATCTATATGAATTGTGTTAAATCTTTCTGTTTCATGTTGAAAATCAGCGATGGGAGGATTAACATGTCTCGAGATTTTAGCTCTTTGACATGGTAAACAGCTTCTGCTCCATTCTTTAACATCTCTCTTTATTGAAGGCCAAATAACTCTATTGATCATAAGTTTAATTGATGCTTTTATCCCTGGATGGCTTAAGTTATGGATAATTGAAAATATTTCTTTCCGAAATTTGATGGGGATATACTGACGCATTTTTTTTGTTGATATCACAAAAAATTTCTTTTTCTGAATTGACTAATTTTACCTTAACCATTTTCAAAGAAGAATTTTGAATTAAATGTTCAAGTTCTGTGTCATTGACCTGGGCGTCTGCCACGGCTTCGAAATCTATTGCACCGACGATATTGATTTCATTAAGCCTTGATAATGTGCCAGCAACTATATTCTCTTTACCGGATATATGTCTGATATCCGTTGAAAATTGACCGATGAGGTCTCTGAACTGTCTGGGTGAGGCTTTTTCAGGATTTTGTTGAAATGCAAAGACTAATGGTTTATGGTCGGTGTAAATAGTAAATTTTCTTCCTTCTAGAAGGAATCTAAAGTGTTTAATACCATTATAGATTGCTAGCAGCTCTCGGGCATAAGTACTGAATTTCATCTGAACGACTGATAATTTTGCAGAAAAGAAGCCTAATGGTTGCCAATCGTTGTTGCATTTTTGTTGCACAACTGCTCCGATGCCATAATCCGAAGCGTCGACCACTAAAGCTAATGGTGCGTCAGTAGAATGAAATGCTAATAATGTAGCTTTGCATAATTGAGTTTTGGTTTCCTCGAATGCATTTATTGCTTCTTTTGACCAGGTAATGTTTTTCTTACCGTCTTTTTTGTCACCCTTTAAGAATTTGTTTAATGGCATTTGAGTCATTGCGGCATTTTTTAAAAATTTTCGATAAAAATTGATCATACCTAAATAACGTCGTAATTCTTTTACTGTCTCAGGAAGTTTCATAGAGTTGATTGTTTCAACACGCTCTGACAAAGGTTTAATACCTTTTCTTGAAACTGAATGTCCGTGAAATTTCACTTCTTCTGTCATAAAATTGCATTTGTCTAAATTGATGGCGAGACCATACATTTCAAATTTAACAAAGATTTGATTTAGATGGTCCAGGTGTTCAATATCAGATTTAGAAGCTATTAATATGTCGTCGAGGTAAACATAACAAAAGGGTAAATCGCGCAATACTGAGTGAATAAATCTTTGAAAAGTTTGGGCAGCATTACATAGGCCGAAAGTCATCCGTGTAAATTCAAAAAGACCGAAAGGTGTACAAATTGCTGTTTTGGGAATATCTGAAGGTGCTACTGGGATTTGGTGGTAAGCTTTTATCAAATCAATTGTTGAAAAGATTTTACTTCCTTCCAATTGATTTGCAAAGTCCTGAATATGTGGGATTGGATATCTATCCGGAGTCGTTTTAGCATTAAGCCTTATGTAATCGCCACAAGGTCTCCATTCACCGTTCTTTTTCTTCACCAGGTGAAGTGGGGACGACCAAGGACTATCAGAAGGGCGACAGATCCCTTGATCCAATAAGAATTGGAATTCCTTTTTAGCTGCCATAAGTTTTTCTCCGGTTAGTCGGCGCACTTTCGAAGCTATGGGTTGTCCTTCAACAGGAATATAATGTAAGACATCATGTTTGGCTTGTGTTGTGAAATTACTTTCGGTTGTAACTGATTTGAATTGTTGAAGTAATTTATATACCTTGGAATTTAGAGATGGATCAGTATAGATTGCTAATGATTCTGATGGACCAGTAACTGCTTTAGCGTTTGACCGTAATGAAGTAAGAGGATCGATAAGTACCTTATTCTTCAAGTCCACTAATAATCCGAACTTTTGTAGGAAATCTGCACCGATAATAGGTTTAGAAACGTCAGCAATGATAAAATTCCATTGAAAATTTCGACGTAAACCTAAATTCAAAGTTAATAATTTTGTTCCATAAGTATGTATGATAGTTGAATTGGCTGCTAATAGTTTAAGACTGTTAGAGCTACTGATTTTTGGATGAAAGTTCGGTATGACTGAAACATCTGATCCAGTATCGATTAAAAAATATCTTTTGCTGTAAATGTCAAGAATGTGTAAGCGACTTTTTATTACGCCAGATTCCCCCGTCGCTAATGGAGACTGACCTATTAGTTTGTTGAATTTTGAATACCGAATTTACATGGCTGGGTACATTTATTGGCTTTAACGCCGAATTTACTATGGTACCAGCATATTTCTCTATTTTTAGAAAACTTTCAATTTCTCGAAGGACTTCGTGAATTGGACCTTGAATAATTTCTAATTGAAGGCCGAAATGATGAACGAGAAATCCTTCTAACTTCTTCTGAAAGTTCGTTAACTTGAAATGATGAAAGAGTAATTCTTTTAACTTGTTCTGTAAGTTCACTAATTTGATTCTGAAGTATTGTTATTACCGAATTACTTGGATTTTGATTCGTCGATACTGAATATACTTCAGTTCGACCAGTTACTTCCGATATTTTGTCAGCCATGGCTGATAGATCGTCTAATGTACCTGGACTACAAGCTAGAATTGCTTGCACATTTCCAGGTAACCTCTGAAGCCATAAAGACTTCAATATTTCGTTTAGATAGATTTAAGAGTTGCTTTAATTTGACATTATCTGATGTTGAAAGCCGTGAAATTAACGTTTCTTTGAATTTTAAATATTTATTAACCGTTGGAGGATTTACAATAATATCACTGATATCTCGAAATACACTTTCGTCTAAAGCACTCAGTAAATGGTTAAGTTTTGTACCGTCTTGTGTAATTCCTGCAAGGTCGAATTGCGACTCAAGCTGGAAGAACCACGCCATCAGATTGGATCGCCAAAACGGTATGGTCTTAATGGAAACGGCGCTGACTGATATAGACGCTGGAGACGGAGATAGTGGAACAGAAAATTGACTCGTGTCAGAAACACATGATTTAACCATAGGTTCACCCAATAAATCATTTAACCCGTTCATGTTGTAAATGCTTTACAGTAATTTTAAAATAAAGATAAAGATTTTTTATATATGTATATATATTGAGCTAACTAAAATAACTATTTTAACTTATCTTTTGTGTTTTTCTTGGTTTGTTCTTGGTTTTGTTCTTTTCCAATGTTTGTTTCTTTTTCTTGGATAAGGTTTCCGTTGGTAAATCTATGATTGTTCAATTTTCATTATTCTTTCCAATTGTGCTGATAGTATTTTGATTTATTTCTGATGAGAACTTGGGATATTTTTTTAACAAGAGAGTACCTTACCACTGGTGGGGGGTATCTCTGTTAAAAAAATTGTTGTTTTTTTGTTATGGGCTTGCTCTCTTTTAACAGAGTGTGTCTTACCACTGGTGGGGGGCACCTCTATTAAAAAAGGAATAATGAAAAACCTTCAATCACAGGTGCCTTACCACTGGTGGGGGGCACTTGTATTGTTGGTATCGATGATAATCTTGATGTTGTTATGTTAGCGAGTGCCTTACCACTGGTGGGGGGCGACTCTGCTAAATATCCTTGATGGCTGTAGATTAGGGGTTTTGTAATTTGATGGATGTGTGCCTTACCACTGGTGGGGGGCCACTTCATCAAATTCACAAAAAGAATTGTTTCCTCTTCAATCTCTCAGATCACGTCGGGGTCACCAATTGTGGGTACTGGTTTACTTGCAGTATCCACGAAAGTATATTCTCGGATTCCTTTACTTCCCAAAAGGGGCCTTTAGAGGGCAGAACTCCAGGGGGCCTCGAGAGAACAGAACTCCAGAAAGTCGCTCGAACTTTTCCTATCTAAAGGACTCACCTATATAGAAATTATTTTTTATTAAAAAATGAATTTTAATATTTTATTTTTTTTATTTAAATAATATTTCTTTACAACTATATTCTTAGAGACTGTATTCAAGACTAAACCTATGGAACTATTTTCTCGCTTTTTATACACAATTTACTTAAACAAAATTGTTC
>OZ038373.1:38229861-38449739 GCA_964036015.1 Leptarthrus brevirostris | reverse complement strand
CAATTGTTGAATTGAGGAGAAAAAATAAAAACACCAGAACTAGTTAGAAAATTGCAAATTGCTTTATTCAAGAAAGTAATTCGACATTTTAGCTTCGCGACGGTATTAAGACTGACTAAACTAAGAATTTATTTTTATCGTGTTACCTTAAGCTCTTGAAATTTTTACTTCTCATGTCGTTATAATTTTGCTGACATATTTCCTTTTCAGGTAAGTTTCTGTGGGAATGTGGAAGTTTTCATTATATCAAATCTTATATGAAATGAAATGTGATCTCTTGTCACGTTTCATTTCAGGTGAGTGGATAACTTGATCATTTTTAGGATTACAGTTAATTTTTGCTGATTTAACTTCATTCACATTGGGTGAATGAATAATTTGATAATTTTCAGGGTTACAGCTAATTTTTGCTGATGTAACTCCTCCCCTGTTAAATTTAGGACTCTCCTGAGTCCTTATGATATTTTTAACTTTAAAACATTATCTCTTTTTTTTTCAAAATTATAACGATGGAGACAGCAATTACAAACAGGAAACGTATTATACCTCCATATACATACATAGTGTGTTTTCTTTTCATATTTTCAAATATTTTCTTACCTATTTCTATTGAACAATTGTTGAATTCAATTACATAGTTTCCGTTAATTACAGGTTTGTACAAAAAATGCAGACATAAAATAGAAGTTCAGGTTCGTACATTTATTTTATCCATGAATTCTGTGCTTCTTTTTATGTCTAGGCTATAATTCTTACTTTGGTCAAAATTTTTATTTTCTGGGTTACGGAGATCCGATAACGTAACTCCTTCCCCACTAGCCTTTTCATTCTCCTGAATCTTGTTAATAACTTTAACTTTAAATTTCTTTTGTTTGCAGTACCAATAGATTATGAATACTATGATAACAATCATTATTATAGACGTAAGAGACCCTAATCCGTAGTTAACGTACTTATGGTATTTTAGCTCTCTAATCTCTTTTATGTTATCTTCTTGATTGAATATGATTTCCTCAAATGTTACTTCATTGTTTACAAAAGTTAAATTTTCGTGTTTGGGAATTACAAATTTGTCTATGAACTTATTTACTTTACTACTGTATTTTTTATCGTCAATTTGAATGGTACAGTTATTGAAAGTTATAAAGTAATTTCCTTTAAGAGTTACATTTCTTTCACACAGGTACTATTTAATTTTCTTTGTTTCATGTTGTTTAGGATTATAATATTGTTCTCTAATTCTATGAACTCTTCATCTTCTTTATTAATCATTTTACAATTATTCTTGACTATGCAGTTTTTGCTTAATTTTAATTCTTTAATTGTATTATATTTGGTTTCTCTATAATTGTTATTTCTTCTATATTTATAATGGATTACGTCAGATTCGTCTAATAAATCTAAGTCATCGAAAGCATTGAACACTTGTATTAATGTCATATTTCTTGAAATATATATTCTATAGCTAACAGTTATCATATCTATAATTATGTCAACTAAATTTTTATCATTATTCTCTGGGCTATAGTTACTTGGTTTATTTTCGTCAAATTCATACAGTTCATTTAGTTGACAATTTAAGCACTTAATTATATTAAAAAGCTCTCTCAATCTATTTACCTTAATACTGCGGCTTTCGTCCATAAGTTTTTTATAACTATTTCTCGGTCGGAAATGGGTCTTTAACTCAGATTTTACCCTTTCCCAAGTTAATGTATCTCCTAGACGTCGGATGCATTTTCTCGCTTCACCTTGGATTTTTTCTTTGAAGACGGTTGAAAGTCCGAATTCTAGTAGCTGCTGATTATTGTTGCATAGTCTCGCAATATCCTCTACTGCACTGATGAATTCTTGAAGGGGATAATCTTCTTTCCCATGGAATGTCCTTATATGTTGAAATTTATTCAAAATTTGATCAGGCGTTAGCTGGAACAAACCAAGCGGTTGTGCTGCTATTTGTCGTCTTAATGTTTCTATCTCCTGCTGATATTGCTGCTGTGTTTGTTGCAGTGCTTGTCTCAGAGCATCGACTTCGGCTTGAGTAGCCATTATTTCTTCACAATTAAATCTTCGATTTGAATCAAAGGATGTTTGTCTACTTGTCTTCATGCACTTATTAGGCACGGAATTGTTGTTTCTCAGATTGAGTTAGATATACTTTGTTTCCTTTTCGGATTACTCTCAATTAACGCAGAATTTTTTGTTCACTAAACAAACTTCAGTCTGTTTTGGTCGAATTCAACTTAAGTCGAGATTCTTCAGTACACTTCACTTCACTGAGCTTTGAACTTGATTAAGTTAAAATTCTTCGTTAAACTAAATAACGCAGCAAGATATTTATCACTTGATAAATGTAACTTTAGTTACTTTAACTTCACTGTATTAACTTAATTCGTTCGTTTCACTGGATCTCATATCTTCGGATTTGAGATCCTACCGACTGCGCCAGTTAAATTTATTCTTTAGATCTCTGAGGAGAAAAAATAAAAACACCAGAACTAGTTAGAAAATTGCAAATTGCTTTATTCAAGAAAGTAATTCGACATTTTAGCTTCGCGACGGTATTAAGACTGACTAAACTAAGAATTTATTTTTATCGTGTTACCTTAAGCTCTTGAAATTTTTACTTCTCATGTCGTTATAATTTTGCTGACATATTTCCTTTTCAGGTAAGTTTCTGTGGGAATGTGGAAGTTTTCATTATATCAAATCTTATATGAAATGAAATGTGATCTCTTGTCACGTTTCATTTCAGGTGAGTGGATAACTTGATCATTTTTAGGATTACAGTTAATTTTTGCTGATTTAACTTCATTCACATTGGGTGAATGAATAATTTGATAATTTTCAGGGTTACAGCTAATTTTTGCTGATGTAACTCCTCCCCTGTTAAATTTAGGACTCTCCTGAGTCCTTATGATATTTTTAACTTTAAAACATTATCTCTTTTTTTTTCAAAATTATAACGATGGAGACAGCAATTACAAACAGGAAACGTATTATACCTCCATATACATACATAGTGTGTTTTCTTTTCATATTTTCAAATATTTTCTTACCTATTTCTATTGAACAATTGTTGAATTCAATTACATAGTTTCCGTTAATTACAGGTTTGTACAAAAAATGCAGACATAAAATAGAAGTTCAGGTTCGTACATTTATTTTATCCATGAATTCTGTGCTTCTTTTTATGTCTAGGCTATAATTCTTACTTTGGTCAAAATTTTTATTTTCTGGGTTACGGAGATCCGATAACGTAACTCCTTCCCCACTAGCCTTTTCATTCTCCTGAATCTTGTTAATAACTTTAACTTTAAATTTCTTTTGTTTGCAGTACCAATAGATTATGAATACTATGATAACAATCATTATTATAGACGTAAGAGACCCTAATCCGTAGTTAACGTACTTATGGTATTTTAGCTCTCTAATCTCTTTTATGTTATCTTCTTGATTGAATATGATTTCCTCAAATGTTACTTCATTGTTTACAAAAGTTAAATTTTCGTGTTTGGGAATTACAAATTTGTCTATGAACTTATTTACTTTACTACTGTATTTTTTATCGTCAATTTGAATGGTACAGTTATTGAAAGTTATAAAGTAATTTCCTTTAAGAGTTACATTTCTTTCACACAGGTACTATTTAATTTTCTTTGTTTCATGTTGTTTAGGATTATAATATTGTTCTCTAATTCTATGAACTCTTCATCTTCTTTATTAATCATTTTACAATTATTCTTGACTATGCAGTTTTTGCTTAATTTTAATTCTTTAATTGATTTTCCTTCCTGAAATATATATATTTTGCTATTGACTTCAATTGTATATTCCATTTCTTGGTCGATTTGCTTACTTTTAGAATTTGTGATTGGTATAAACAGTTTTTTACTAAGCGTTAAAGTTTGGGCAGGAATTTTAATTGCAAAAATGATTGAATCGTTCAAGTACTTGGTTACTCCTAGTCTGATATTTGAGAGTTTTTTGAAGTCTATATTGTATGTGTTAATTTCGTCATCTGTTAGTATGTTCGGATGTAGTATACCTAACCTAGCTGATGCAATGTTTTCCTGAATATGCTCAATATGTGCTTTAATTAGATTTAATTTAAACATTAGTTCCAAGAATAAACCTTCTGCCACAATTTTCCTCTCTGTCATGGTTATTTTATTCAATTTATCAGTTATTTTCGAGCGATCTGATTCGATGGTATTCTTAATAAGTTTCAGGGTTTCGTTGAAGTTGGTATTTATTTTAATTTGTTGATTAACGGTTTTAATAATATTATGATTATTTTGATCGATAGTGTTAAAGTGGTTCTGTATGTCTTGTCTATCATCATCGTCCATTGTTCCATATAGCCAATGCATCACAGTACCAACAAAATTTATTAAGCCTCTTTTGGATCTATGTGGAATAATTGTTTTAATTTTATTTTTGATGCTTTGGATTTGAGCGATCGCAATGTCTTTGTTGGTTCCTAAGTCAAGGAGGTTAATTGTTGTTTCTAAATTATTGACTAATTTTGTTAATTCATTAGGATAAATCATATGCAAAATTATATCGAATTTGTTTACTAGCTCGACGTCATCGGTTTTTATTTCAGCGTAGCCTAGTTCAGAATCTATCCTCTCAATTACCATTGTCTGTTGACTGGCTGGGATTATCAGGAACAGTATCCATTGAATGACCGTTTTGATCTGAAAATTTTAATTTTAATATTACTTTCGTGAATATTTTTAAGTTTGTGTTTTCTAAACTTAGGTTCGTATTTGTGTCTTAAGGATTTATAATTCTTTATAAAGCCTTCTTCTCGTTTTTGTGGAAGAGAGATATCTGTTTGTTTAACTCATTTTCGTCTTGAATATCTAATGCGAAGAAACTACACTTTACGAATTTTAGTTCTTTATTTCCGGAAAACATGTTAATCAAAGCTTGTTGTAATTTATTGTATTCGTGGTCGTTGAGTTCAGAATAGATGCCTATTTTGCCATTGGTTACGTACTTTCGTACTACATTGTTGACATTTTCATTTTTTAAATCTTGTCTTTCGATAAATATTCGTCTATTCTTAAATGATTCTTCGTATTCTTTTTCCTTATTTTCCTTCAGGATAATTTGCGTTTTGAAACGGTTTACAATTGTTTCTAGAATAGGAATATGATCATTTAAATTCTCTTCTTGTGAATGCACAGTTTGAACTTCAATTGAATCGTTTAATGCGTTTATCTCATGATCTTGAATGTTCACATTCTCGGCATTGTCTTGAAACATTTTATTAAAATCGACACTCAAATTCTCAGCGTCTAGTACGTTATGCGAAGACTTATAATTGAACTCAATTGCATTTATTTCATTCGTGTCCCTGTTTATTCTACGTAACAAATCGGCAACCTTGTTATCCCTACCTTTTATGTAGTCAATTTTTATATTGTATTCTCCTAGTGATATTAACCATCTTTGCAACCGTGGGTTGATATCTTTACCTGAATACTCAGCTCAGTGAAGTGAAGTGTACTGAAGAATCTCGACTTAAGTTGAATTCGACCAAAACAGACTGAAGTTTGTTTAGTGAACAAAAAATTCTGCGCTAATTGAGAGTAATCCGAAAAGGAAACAAAGTATATCTAACTCAATCTGAGAAACAACAATTCCGTGCCTAATAAGTGCATGAAGACAAGTAGACAAACATCCTTTGATTCAAATCGAAGATTTAATTGTGAAGAAATAATGGCTACTCAAGCCGAAGTCGATGCTCTGAGACAAGCACTGCAACAAACACAGCAGCAATATCAGCAGGAGATAGAAACATTAAGACGACAAATAGCAGCACAACCGCTTGGTTTGTTCCAGCTAACGCCTGATCAAATTTTGAATAAATTGCCACATATAAGGACATTCCATGGGAAAGAAGATTATCCCCTTCAAGAATTCATCAGTGCAGTAGAGGATATTGCAAGACTATGCAACAATAATCAGCAGCTACTAGAATTCGGACTTTCAACCGTCTTCAAAGAAAAAATCCAAGGTGAAGCGAGAAAATGCATCCGACGTCTAGGAGATACATTAACTTGGGAAAGGGTAAAATCTGAGTTAAAGACCCATTTCCGACCGAGAAATAGTTATAAAAAACTTATGGACGAAAGCCGCAGTATTAAGGTAAATAGATTGAGAGAGCTTTTTAATATAATTAAGTGCTTAAATTGTCAACTAAATGAACTGTATGAATTTGACGAAAATAAACCAAGTAACTGTAGCCCAGAGAATAATGATAAAAATTTAGTTGACATAATTAAAGATATGATAACTGGTAGCTATAGAATATATATTTCAAGAAATATGACATTAATACAAGTGTTCAATGCTTTCGATGACTTAGATTTATTAGACGAATCTGACGTAATCCATTATAAATATAGAAGAAATAACAATTATAGAGAAACCAAATATAATAGTGCACCAAAAAGAGGATTCAAACGCGGAAATCAAGAAGTGTTAGAAAATAACTTACATTGTAGGTAAAATAATCGTTCAAATCAAGTTAGGAATTTTGGCTACAGACATAACAATTACAATTACAACAGACAGAATTCCGGAATATTAAGACAAACCGAAAACTCGGGACGATATAGAAATTTTAACAATGGCAATAATTCAGGGCAATTTGTGCGAAACAGCAATTCAGTTCAGTGCAGACGTTACTGGGGAGTAATAACAATAATAGCAATAATTCGAGACAATTCAATCAGAGACAGAACAATTATAACAATAACACCGAACCTATGGAAATCGATAACGTTCAAGAACAGGACGTAAATTTTACAAACGAGCCTCGGGAAGTAAGTTACCAATTATAATTTTAACTATTAGTAATCAGAAAATTAGGTGCCTGCTAGACACCGGGTCAGATACAAGTATTATTAAACCTAACACCTTGAAAAGTCATTTCGAAGAAAAATTAACCAAACCCTTATATTTCACTACAATAAATGGAGTGAATAAGGTAACTAACAAAATAATTACCCCTATACCTAGAGAATTTAATATCTCAGGTACCTTCCCCTGGAAGGTTATTAATTTAACAGGGCGTAAATACGATGCAATTTTAGGTCAAAATTTCCTAGTTCCTTTAAAAGCTAAGATCGATTTGGAAAATAAATATGTGCAAGTAAACGGAAACAAAATACTGTTTGAAAACAACGACTACCCTTTTATTATAAATGAAATATACACTCTGGAAGCTAGTAAAACCGCAAGTTTAAATTTAGATCATCTAAACGTAGATGAAAAACAAATAATCACTAAAACTTTAAAACAATACGAAGATTTATTCTTTAGGGAAGGGATGAACTCTCATTTACTCATGAAATACAACATGAGATAATCACAACCATAAACAACCCAATATATTCTAAAATATACCGATACCCACAAATCCATGAGAAGGAAATCGAAAAGCAGATCAAAGAAATGCTAGAGCAAGGCATCATTAAAGAAAGTAACTCTCCGTATAACAGTCCCTTGTGGATAGTCCCCAAAAAATTAGACAATTCCGGCCAACAAAAATGGCGCATTGTCATTGATTACAGGAAATTAAATGAAATTACTATCAATGATAAGTTCCCCATACCAAATTTCGAAAGCATACTCGATAAATTAGGCAAAGCACAATATTTTACAACATTAGATTTAGCAAAAGGATTCCACCAAATTTTGCTGAAGCAGGAAGATAGAAAGAAAACAGCCTTTTCAACACCTTTCGGGCATTACGAGTACGTCCGAATGGCATTTGGCTTAAAAAATGCTCCATCGACGTTTCAACGTCTGATAAATTCCGTACTCCGTGACCTTATTAACAAAATCTGTGTTGTCTATTTAGACGACATTCTGATTTTCAGCACATCGCTACAAGAACACATAAATAGTATAATGGGTGTTTGATAAATTAAGAAAAGCTGGCCTAAAAATCCAGATGGATAAGTGTAACTTCCTTAGAAAAGAAACGGAATTCTTGGGGCATGTATTAACCCCTAATGGTGTAAAACCGAATCCCCACAAAATAAAAGTGATCCAGGATCTAAAACTCCCTGCAACTCAAAAACAAATAAAATCTTTCCTAGGGATAACAGGATTTTATAGAAAATTTATTAAAGACTATGCCAAAGTTGCTCACCCCTTAACAAAATATCTCAAGAAAAATATGAAAGTTAACACAAATGATCCGAACTATATCAAAATATATAAAATATATGAAAAGTTAAAAGAAATCATAACAGATCACCCAATCTTAAGGTACCCAGAGTTCAACAAAAAATTTAAGCTCATAACAGATGCAAGTAATTACGCCCTAGGGGCAGTATTAGTGCAAGAAGGGCACCCGATCTCTTATGCCTCAAGAACATTAAATGACCACGAATAAAATTACTCAACGATAGAGAAGGAATTATTAGCTATCGTTTGGGGTACAAAATATTTCAGGCCTTATTTGTTTGGTAAAGAATTTGATCTCCAAACCGATCACCAACCTATTAAATGGTTACAAGCCAAGTATTCAGGTAAAGATATCAACCCACGGTTTCAAAGATGGTTCATATCACTAGGAGAATACAATATAAAAATTGACTACATAAAAGGTAGGGATAACAAGGTTGCCGATTTTTTAAGTAGAATAAACAGGGACACGAATGAAATAAATGCAATTAAGTTCAATTATAAGTCTTCGCATAACGTACTAGACGCTTAGAATTTGAGTGTCGATTTTAATAAAATGTTTCAAGACAATGCCCAGAATGTGAACATTCAAGATCATGAGATAAACGCATTAAACGATTCAATTGAAGTTCAAACTGTGCATTCACAAGAAGAGAATTTAAATGATCATATTCCTATTCTAGAAACAATTGTAAACCGTTTCAAAACGCAAATTATCCTGAAGGAAAATAAGGAAAAAGAATACGAAGAATCATTTAAAAACTCCCAAGCGCGGGTATCCGCACGAGTAGGTGGAACTCCCAAGCGCGGGTATCCGCACGAGTAGGTGGGACTCCCACGCGCGGGTATCCGCACGAGTAGATGGAACTCCCAAGCGCGGGTATCCGCACGAGTAGGTGGAACTCCCAAGCGCGGGTAGGTGGGACTCCCACGCGAGTTCAATTTATTCTTTAGATCTCTTAGGAGAAAAAATAAAAACACCAGAACTAGTTAGAAAGTTAGTTTATTCAAGAAAGTAATTCGACATTTTAGCTTCGCGACGGTCTTAAGACTGACTAACTAAGAATTTATTTTTATCGTGTTAAGCTTTTGAAATTTTTACTTCTCATGTCGTTATAATTTTGCTGACATATTTCCTTTTCAGGTAAGTTTCTGTGGGAATGTGGAAGTTTTCATTATATCAAATCTTATATGAAATGAAATGTGATCTCTTGTCACGTTTCATTTCAGGTGAGTGGATAACTTGATCATTTTTAGGATTACAGTTAATTTTTGCTGATTTAACTTCATTCACTTTGGGTGAATGAATAATTTGATAATTTTCAGAGTTACAGCTAATTTTTGCTGATGTAACTCCTCCCCTGTTAAATTTAAGACTCTCCTGAGTCCTTATGATATTTTTAACTTTAAAACATTATCTCTTTTTTTTCAAAATTATAACGATGGAGACAGCAATTACAAACAGGAAACGTATTATACCTCCATATACATACAGATTGAATTGTCTCGAATTATTGCTATTATTGCTATTACTGGGGAAACGTCTGCACTGAACTGAATTGCTGTTTCGCACAAATTGCCCTGAATTATTGCCATTGTTAAAATTTCTATATCGTCCCGAGTTTTCGGTTTGTCTTAATATTCCGGAATTCTGTCTGTTGTAATTGTAATTGTTATGTCTGTAGCCAAAATTCCTAACTTGATTTGAACGATTATTTTCCCTACAATGTAAGTTATTTTCTAACACTTCTTGATTTCCGCGTTTGAATTCTCTTTTTGGTGCACTATTATATTTGGTTTCTCTATAATTGTTATTTCTTCTATATTTATAATGGATTACGTCAGATTCGTCTAATAAATCTAAGTCATCGAAAGCATTGAACACTTGTATTAATGTCATATTTCTTGAAATATATATTCTATAGCTACCAGTTATCATATCTTTAATTAAGTCAACTAAATTTTTATCATTCTCATTCTCTGGGCTATAGTTACTTGGTTTATTTTCGTCAAATTCATACAGTTCATTTAGTTGACAATTTAAGCACTTAATTATATTAAAAAGCTCTCTCAATCTATTTACCTTAATACTGCGGCTTTCGTCCATAAGTTTTTTATAACTATTTCTCGGTCGGAAATGGGTCTTTAACTCAGATTTTACCCTTTCCCAAGTTAATGTATCTCCTAGACGTCGGATGCATTTTCTCGCTTCACCTTGGATTTTTTCTTTGAAGACGGTTGAAAGTCCGAATTCTAGTAGCTGCTGATTATTGTTGCATAGTCTCGCAATATCCTCTACTGCACTGATGAATTCTTGAAGGGGATAATCTTCTTTCCCATGGAATGTCCTTATATGTTGAAATTTATTCAAAATTTGATCAGGCGTTAGCTGGAACAAACCAAGCGGTTGTGCTGCTATTTGTCGTCTTAATGTTTCTATCTCCTGCTGATATTGCTGCTGTGTTTGTTGCAGTGTTTGTCTCAGAGCATCGACTTCGGCTTGAGTAGCCATTATTTCTTCACAATTAAATCTTCGATTTGAATCAAAGGATGTTTGTCTACTTGTCTTCATGCACTTATTAGGCACGGAATTGTTGTTTCTCAGATTGAGTTAGATATACTTTGTTTCCTTTTCGGATTACTCTCAATTAACGCAGAATTTTTTGTTCACTAAACAAACTTCAGTCTGTTTTGGTCGAATTCAACTTAAGTCGAGATTCTTCAGTACACTTCACTTCACTGAGCTTTGAACTTGATTAAGTTAAAATTCTTCGTTAAACTAAATAACGCAGCAAGATATTTATCACTTGATAAATGTAACTTTAGTTACTTTAACTTCACTGTATTAACTTAATTCGTTCGTTTCACTGGATCTCATATCTTCGGATTTGAGATCCTACCGACTGCGCCAGTTAAATTTATTCTTTAGATCTCTTAGGAGAAAAAATAAAAACACCAGAACTAGTTAGAAAATTGCAAATTGCTTTATTCAAGAAAGTAATTCGACATTTTAGCTTCGCGACGGTCTTAAGACTGACTAAACTAAGAATTTATTTTTATCGTGTTACCTTAAGCTCTTGAAATTTTTACTTCTCATGTCGTTATAATTTTGCTGACATATTTCCTTTTCAGGTAAGTTTCTGTGGGAATGTGGAAGTTCTCATTATATCAAATCTTATATGAAATGAAATGTGATCTCTTGTCACGTTTCATTTCAGGTGAGTGGATAACTTGATCATTTTTAGGATTACAGTTAATTTTTGCTGATTTAACTTCATTCACTTTGGGTGAATGAATAATTTGATAATTTTCAGGGTTACAGCTAATTTTTGCTGATGTAACTCCTCCCCTGTTAAATTTAAGACTCTCCTGAGTCCTTATGATATTTTTAACTTTAAAACATTATCTCTTTTTTTTTCAAAATTATAACGATGGAGACAGCAATTACAAACAGGAAACGTATTATACCTCCATATACATACAGATTGAATTGTCTCGAATTATTGCTATTATTGCTATTACTGGGGAAACGTCTGCACTGAACTGAATTGCTGTTTCGCACAAATTGCCCTGAATTATTGCCATTGTTAAAATTTCTATATCGTCCCGAGTTTTCGGTTTGTCTTAATATTCCGGAATTCTGTCTGTTGTAATTGTAATTGTTATGTCTGTAGCCAAAATTCCTAACTTGATTTGAACGATTATTTTCCCTACAATGTAAGTTATTTTCTAACACTTCTTGATTTCCGCGTTTGAATTCTCTTTTTGGTGCACTATTATATTTGGTTTCTCTATAATTGTTATTTCTTCTATATTTATAATGGATTACGTCAGATTCGTCTAATAAATCTAAGTCATCGAAAGCATTGAACACTTGTATTAATGTCATATTTCTTGAAATATATATTCTATAGCTACCAGTTATCATATCTTTAATTATGTCAACTAAATTTTTATCATTCTCATTCTCTGGGCTATAGTTACTTGGTTTATTTTCGTCAAATTCATACAGTTCATTTAGTTGACAATTTAAGCACTTAATTATATTAAAAAGCTCTCTCAATCTATTTACCTTAATACTGCGGCTTTCGTCCATAAGTTTTTTATAACTATTTCTCGGTCGGAAATGGGTCTTTAACTCAGATTTTACCCTTTCCCAAGTTAATGTATCTCCTAGACGTCGGATGCATTTTCTCGCTTCACCTTGGATTTTTTCTTTGAAGACGGTTGAAAGTCCGAATTCTAGTAGCTGCTGATTATTGTTGCATAGTCTCGCAATATCCTCTACTGCACTGATGAATTCTTGAAGGGGATAATCTTCTTTCCCATGGAATGTCCTTATATGTTGAAATTTATTCAAAATTTGATCAGGCGTTAGCTGGAACAAACCAAGCGGTTGTGCTGCTATTTGTCGTCTTAATGTTTCTATCTCCTGCTGATATTGCTGCTGTGTTTGTTGCAGTGCTTGTCTCAGAGCATCGACTTCGGCTTGAGTAGCCATTATTTCTTCACAATTAAATCTTCGATTTGAATCAAAGGATGTTTGTCTACTTGTCTTCATGCACTTATTAGGCACGGAATTGTTGTTTCTCAGATTGAGTTAGATATACTTTGTTTCCTTTTCGGATTACTCTCAATTAACGCAGAATTTTTTGTTCACTAAACAAACTTCAGTCTGTTTTGGTCGAATTCAACTTAAGTCGAGATTCTTCAGTACACTTCACTTCACTGAGCTTTGAACTTGATTAAGTTAAAATTCTTCGTTAAACTAAATAACGCAGCAAGATATTTATCACTTGATAAATGTAACTTTAGTTACTTTAACTTCACTGTATTAACTTAATTCGTTCGTTTCACTGGATCTCATATCTTCGGATTTGAGATCCTACCGACTGCGCCAGTTAAATTTATTCTTTAGATCTCTTAGGAGAAAAAATAAAAACACCAGAACTAGTTAGAAAATTGCAAATTGCTTTATTCAAGAAAGTAATTCGACATTTTAGCTTCGCGACGGTCTTAAGACTGACTAAACTAAGAATTTATTTTTATCGTGTTACCTTAAGCTCTTGAAATTTTTACTTCTCATGTCGTTATAATTTTGCTGACATATTTCCTTTTCAGGTAAGTTTCTGTGGGAATGTGGAAGTTTTCATTATATCAAATCTTATATGAAATGAAATGTGATCTCTTGTCACGTTTCATTTCAGGTGAGTGGATAACTTGATCATTTTTAGGATTACAGTTAATTTTTGCTGATTTAACTTCATTCACTTTGGGTGAATGAATAATTTGATAATTTTCAGGGTTACAGCTAATTTTTGCTGATGTAACTCCTCCCCTGTTAAATTTAAGACTCTCCTGAGTCCTTATGATATTTTTAACTTTAAAACATTATCTCTTTTTTTTTCAAAATTATAACGATGGAGACAGCAATTACAAACAGGAAACGTATTATACCTCCATATACATACATAGTGTGTTTTCTTTTCATATTTTCAAATATTTTCTTACCTATTTCTATTGAACAATTGTTGAATTCAATTACATAGTTTCCGTTAATTACAGGTTTGTACAAAAAATGCAGACATAAAATAGAAGTGCAGGTTCGTACATTTATTTTATCCATGAATTCTGTGCTTCTTTTTATGTCTAGGCTATAATTCTTACTTTGGTCAAAATTTTTATTTTCTGGGTTACGGAGATCCGATAACGTAACTCCTTCCCCACTAGCCTTTTCATTCTCCTGAATCTTGTTAATAACTTTAACTTTAAATTTCTTTTGTTTGCAGTACCAATAGATTATGAATACTATGATAACAATCATTATTATAGACGTAAGAGACCCTAATCCGTAGTTAACGTACTTATGGTATTTTAGCTCTCTAATCTCTTTTATGTTATCTTCTTGATTGAATATGATTTCCTCAAATGTTACTTCATTGTTTACAAAAGTTAAATTTTCGTGTTTGGGAATTACAAATTTGTCTATGAACTTATTTACTTTACTACTGTATTTTTTATCGTCAATTTGAATGGTACAGTTATTGAAAGTTATAAAGTAATTTCCTTTAAGAGTTACATTTCTTTCACACAGGTACTATTTAATTTTCTTTGTTTCATGTTGTTTAGGATTATAATATTGTTCTCTAATTCTATGAACTCTTCATCTTCTTTATTAATCATTTTACAATTATTCTTGACTATGCAGTTTTTGCTTAATTTTAATTCTTTAATTGATTTTCCTTCCTGAAATATATATATTTTGCTATTGACTTCAATTGTATATTCCATTTCTTGGTCGATTTGCTTACTTTTAGAATCTGTGATTGGTATAAACAGTTTTTTACTAAGCGTTAAAGTTTGGGCAGGAATTTTAATTGCAAAAATGATTGAATCGTTCAAGTACTTGGTTACTCCTAGTCTGATATTTGAGAGTTTTTTGAAGTCTATATTGTATGTGTTAATTTCGTCATCTGTTAGTATGTTCGGATGTAGTATACCTAACCTAGCTGATGCAATGTTTTCCTGAATATGCTCAATATGTGCTTTAATTAGATTTAATTTAAACATTAGTTCCAAGAATAAACCTTCTGCCACAATTTTCCTCTCTGTCATGGTTATTTTATTCAATTTATCAGTTATTTTCGAGCGATCTGATTCGATGGTATTCTTAATAAGTTTCAGGGTTTCGTTGAAGTTGGTATTTATTTTAATTTGTTGATTAACGGTTTTAATAATATTATGATTATTTTGATCGATAGTGTTTAAGTGGTTCTGTATGTCTTGTCTATCATCATCGTCCATTGTTCCATATAGCCAATGCATCACAGTACCAACAAAATTTATTAAGCCTCTTTTGGATCTATGTGGAATAATTGTTTTAATTTTATTTTTGATGCTTTGGATTTGAGCGATCGCAATGTCTTTGTTGGTTCCTAAGTCAAGGAGGTTAATTGTTGTTTCTAAATTATTGACTAATTTTGTTAATTCATTAGGATAAATCATATGCAAAATTATATCGAATTTGTTTACTAGCTCGACGTCATCGGTTTTTATTTCAGCGTAGCCTAGTTCAGAATCTATCCTCTCAATTACCATTGTCTGTTGACTGGCTGGGATTATCAGGAACAGTATCCATAGAATGACCGTTTTGATCTGAAAATTTTAATTTTAATATTACTTTCGTGAATATTTTTAAGTTTGTGTTTTCTAAACTTAGGTTCGTATTTGTGTCTTAAGGATTTATAATTCTTTATAAAGCCTTCTTCTCGTTTTTGTGGAAGAGAGATATCTGTTTGTTTAACTCATTTTCGTCTTGAATATCTAATGCGAAGAAACTACACTTTACGAATTTTAGTTCTTTATTTCCGGAAAACATGTTAATCAAAGCTTGTTGTAATTTATTGTATTCGTGGTCGTTGAGTTCAGAATAGATGCCTATTTTGCCATTGGTTACGTACTTTCGTACTACATTGTTGGCATTTTCATTTTCTAAATCTTGTCTTTCGATAAATATTCGTCTATTTTTAAATGATTCTTCGTATTCTTTTTCCTTATTTTCCTTCAGGATAATTTGCGTTTTGAAACGGTTTACAATTGTTTCTAGAATAGGAATATGATCATTTAAATTCTCTTCTTGTGAATGCACAGTTTGAACTTCAATTGAATCGTTTAATGCGTTTATCTCATGATCTTGAATGTTCACATTCTCGGCATTGTCTTGAAACATTTTACTAAAATCGACACTCAAATTCTCAGCGTCTAGTACGTTATGCGAAGACTTATAATTGAACTCAATTGCATTTATTTCATTCGTGTCCCTGTTTATTCTACTTAACAAATCGGCAACCTTGTTATCCCTACCTTTTATGTAGTCAATTTTTATATTGTATTCTCCTAGTGATATTAACCATCTTTGCAACCGTGGGTTGATATCTTTACCTGAATACTCAGCTCAGTGAAGTGAAGTGTACTGAAGAATCTCGACTTAAGTTGAATTCGATCAAAACAGACTGAAGTTTGTTTAGTGAACAAAAAATTCTGCGCTAATTGAGAGTAATCCGAAAAGGAAACAAAGTATATCTAACTCAATCTGAGAAACAACAATTCCGTGCCTAATAAGTGCATGAAGACAAGTAGACAAACATCCTTTGATTCAAATCGAAGATTTAATTGTGAAGAAATAATGGCTACTCAAGCCGAAGTCGATGCTCTGAGACAAGCACTGCAACAAACACAGCAGCAATATCAGCAGGAGATAGAAACATTAAGACGACAAATAGCAGCACAACCGCTTGGTTTGTTCCAGCTAACGCCTGATCAAATTTTGAATAAATTGCCACATATAAGGACATTCCATGGGAAAGAAGATTATCCCCTTCAAGAATTCATCAGTGCAGTAGAGGATATTGCAAGACTATGCAACAATAATCAGCAGCTACTAGAATTCGGACTTTCAACCGTCTTCAAAGAAAAAATCCAAGGTGAAGCGAGAAAATGCATCCGACGTCTAGGAGATACATTAACTTGGGAAAGGGTAAAATCTGAGTTAAAGACCCATTTCCGACCGAGAAATAGTTATAAAAAACTTATGGACGAAAGCCGCAGTATTAAGGTAAATAGATTGAGAGAGCTTTTTAATATAATTAAGTGCTTAAATTGTCAACTAAATGAACAGTATGAATTTGACGAAAATAAACCAAGTAACTGTAGCCCAGAGAATAATGATAAAAATTTAGTTGACATAATTAAAGATATGATAACTGGTAGCTATAGAATATATATTTCAAGAAATATGACATTAATACAAGTGTTCAATGCTTTCGATGACTTAGATTTATTAGACGAATCTGACGTAATCCATTATAAATATAGAAGAAATAACAATTATAGAGAAACCAAATATAATAGTCACCAAAAAGAGGATTCAAACGCGGAAATCAAGAAGTGTTAGAAAATAACTTACATTGTAGGGAAAATAATCGTTCAAATCAAGTTAGGAATTTTGGCTACAGACATAACAATTACAATTACAACAGACAGAATTCCGGAATATTAAGACAAACCGAAAACTCGGGACGATATAGAAATTTTAACAATGGCAATAATTCAGGGCAATTTGTGCGAAACAGCAATTCAGTTCAGTGCAGACGTTACTGGGGAGTAATAACAATAATAGCAATAATTCGAGACAATTCAATCAGAGACAGAACAATTATAACAATAACACCGAACCTATGGAAATCGATAACGTTCAAGAACAGGACGTAAATTTTACAAACGAGCCTCGGGAAGTAAGTTACCAATTATAATTTTAACTATTAGTAATCAGAAAATTAGGTGCCTGCTAGACACCGGGTCAGATACAAGTATTATTAAACCTAACACCTTGAAAAGTCATTTCGAAGAAAAATTAACCAAACCCTTATATTTCACTACAATAAATGGAGTGAATAAGGTAACTAACAAAATAATTACCCCTATACCTAGAGAATTTAATATCTCAGGTACCTTCCCCTGGAAGGTTATTAATTTAACAGGGCGTAAATACGATGCAATTTTAGGTCAAAATTTCCTAGTTCCTTTAAAAGCTAAGATCGATTTGGAAAATAAATATGTGCAAGTAAACGGAAACAAAATACTGTTTGAAAACAACGACTACCCTTTTATTATAAATGAAATATACACTCTGGAAGCTAGTAAAACCGCAAGTTTAAATTTAGATCATCTAAACGTAGATGAAAAACAAATAATCACTAAAACTTTAAAACAATACGAAGATTTATTCTTTAGGGAAGGGATGAACTCTCATTTACTTATGAAATACAACATGAGATAATCACAACCATAAACAACCCAATATATTCTAAAATATACCGATACCCACAAATCCATGAGAAGGAAATCGAAAAGCAGATCAAAGAAATGCTAGAGCAAGGCATCATTAAAGAAAGTAACTCTCCGTATAACAGTCCCTTGTGGATAGTCCCCAAAAAATTAGACAATTCCGGCCAACAAAAATGGCGCATTGTCATTGATTACAGGAAATTAAATGAAATTACTATCAATGATAAGTTCCCCATACCAAATTTCGAAAGCATACTCGATAAATTAGGCAAAGCACAATATTTTACAACATTAGATTTAGCAAAAGGATTCCACCAAATTTTGCTGAAGCAGGAAGATAGAAAGAAAACAGCCTTTTCAACACCTTTCGGGCATTACGAGTACGTCCGAATGGCATTTGGCTTAAAAAATGCTCCATCGACGTTTCAACGTCTGATAAATTCCGTACTCCGTGACCTTATTAACAAAATCTGTGTTGTCTATTTAGACGACATTCTGATTTTCAGCACATCGCTACAAGAACACATAAATAGTATAATAAGGGTGTTTGATAAATTAAGAAAAGCTGGCCTAAAAATCCAGATGGATAAGTGTAACTTCCTTAGAAAAGAAACGGAATTCTTGGGGCATGTATTAACCCCTAATGGTGTTAAACTGAATCCCCACAAAATAAAAGTGATCCAATATCTAAAACTCCCTGCAACTCAAAAACAAATAAAATCTTTCCTAGGGATAACAGGATTTTATAGAAAATTTATTAAAGACTATGCCAAAGTTGCTCACCCCTTAACAAAATATCTCAAGAAAAATATGAAAGTTAACACAAATGATCCGAACTATATCACGGCCTTTGAAAAGTTAAAAGAAATCATAACAGATCACCCAATCTTAAGGTACCCAGAGTTCAACAAAAAATTTAAGCTCATAACAGATGCAAGTAATTACGCCCTAGGGGCAGTATTAGTGCAAGAAGGGCACCCGATCTCTTATGCCTCAAGAACATTAAATGACCACGAATAAAATTACTCAACGATAGAGAAGGAATTATTAGCTATCGTTTGGGGTACAAAATATTTCAGGCCTTATTTGTTTGGTAAAGAATTTGATCTCCAAACCGATCACCAACCTATTAAATGGTTACAAGCCAAGTATTCAGGTAAAGATATCAACCCACGGTTTCAAAGATGGTTAATATCACTAGGAGAATACAATATAAAAATTGACTACATAAAAGGTAGGGATAACAAGGTTGCCGATTTTTTAAGTAGAATAAACAGGGACACGAATGAAATAAATGCAATTAAGTTCAATTATAAGTCTTCGCATAACGTACTAGACGCTTAGAATTTGAGTGTCGATTTTAATAAAATGTTTCAAGACAATGCCCAGAATGTGAACATTCAAGATCATGAGATAAACGCATTAAACGATTCAATTGAAGTTCAAACTGTGCATTCACAAGAAGAGAATTTAAATGATCATATTCCTATTCTAGAAACAATTGTAAACCGTTTCAAAACGCAAATTATCCTGAAGGAAAATAAGGAAAAAGAATACGAAGAATCATTTAAAAACTCCCAAGCGCGGGTATCCGCACGAGTAGGTGGAACTCCCAAGCGCGGGTATCCGCACGAGTAGGTGGGACTCCCACGCGCGGGTATCCGCACGAGTAGATGGAACTCCCAAGCGCGGGTATCCGCACGAGTAGGTGGAACTCCCAAGCGCGGGTAGGTGGGACTCCCACGCGAGTTCAATTTATTCTTTAGATCTCTTAGGAGAAAAAATAAAAACACCAGAACTAGTTAGAAAGTTAGTTTATTCAAGAAAGTAATTCGACATTTTAGCTTCGCGACGGTCTTAAGACTGACTAAACTAAGAATTTATTTTTATCGTGTTACCTTAAGCTCTTGAAATTTTTACTTCTCATGTCGTTATAATTTTGCTGACATATTTCCTTTTCAGGTAAGTTTCTGTGGGAATGTGGAAGTTCTCATTATATCAAATCTTATATGAAATGAAATGTGATCTCTTGTCACGTTTCATTTCAGGTGAGTGGATAACTTGATCATTTTTAGGATTACAGTTAATTTTTGCTGATTTAACTTCATTCACTTTGGGTGAATGAATAATTTGATAATTTTCAGGGTTACAGCTAATTTTTGCTGATGTAACTCCTCCCCTGTTAAATTTAAGACTCTCCTGAGTCCTTATGACATTTTTAACTTTAAAACATTATCTCTTTTTTTTTCAAAATTATAACGATGAAGACAGCAATTACAAACAGGAAACGTATTATACCTCCATATACATACAGATTGAATTGTCTCGAATTATTGCTATTATTGCTATTACTGGGGAAACGTCTGCACTGAACTGAATTGCTGTTTCGCACAAATTGCCCTGAATTATTGCCATTGTTAAAATTTCTATATCGTCCCGAGTTTTCGGTTTGTCTTAATATTCCGGAATTCTGTCTGTTGTAATTGTAATTGTTATGTCTGTAGCCAAAATTCCTAACTTGATTTGAACGATTATTTTCCCTACAATGTAAGTTATTTTCTAACACTTCTTGATTTCCGCGTTTGAATTCTCTTTTTGGTGCACTATTATATTTGGTTTCTCTATAATTGTTATTTCTTCTATATTTATAATGGATTACGTCAGATTCGTCTAATAAATCTAAGTCATCGAAAGCATTGAACACTTGTATTAATGTCATATTTCTTGAAATATATATTCTATAGCTACCAGTTATCATATCTTTAATTATGTCAACTAAATTTTTATCATTCTCATTCTCTGGGCTATAGTTACTTGGTTTATTTTCGTCAAATTCATACAGTTCATTTAGTTGACAATTTAAGCACTTAATTATATTAAAAAGCTCTCTCAATCTATTTACCTTAATACTGCGGCTTTCGTCCATAAGTTTTTTATAACTATTTCTCGGTCGGAAATGGGTCTTTAACTCAAATTTTACCCTTTCCCAAGTTAATGTATCTCCTAGACGTCGGATGCATTTTCTCGCTTCACCTTGGATTTTTTCTTTGAAGACGGTTGAAAGTCCGAATTCTAGTAGCTGCTGATTATTGTTGCATAGTCTCGCAATATCCTCTACTGCACTGATGAATTCTTGAAGGGGATAATCTTCTTTCCCATGGAATGTCCTTATATGTTGAAATTTATTCAAAATTTGATCAGGCGTTAGCTGGAACAAACCAAGCGGTTGTGCTGCTATTTGTCGTCTTAATGTTTCTATCTCCTGCTGATATTGCTGCTGTGTTTGTTGCAGTGCTTGTCTCAGAACATCGACTTCGGCTTGAGTAGCCATTATTTCTTCACAATTAAATCTTCGATTTGAATCAAAGGATGTTTGTCTACTTGTCTTCATGCACTTATTAGGCACGGAATTGTTGTTTCTCAGATTGAGTTAGATATACTTTGTTTCCTTTTCGGATTACTCTCAATTAACGCAGAATTTTTTGTTCACTAAACAAACTTCAGTCTGTTTTGGTCGAATTCAACTTAAGTCGAGATTCTTCAGTACACTTCACTTCACTGAGCTTTGAACTTGATTAAGTTAAAATTCTTCGTTAAACTAAATAACGCAGCAAGATATTTATCACTTGATAAATGTAACTTTAGTTACTTTAACTTCACTGTATTAACTTAATTCGTTCGTTTCACTGGATCTCATATCTTCGGATTTGAGATCCTACCGACTGCGCCAGTTAAATTTATTCTTTAGATCTCTTAGGAGAAAAAATAAAAACACCAGAACTAGTTAGAAAATTGCAAATTGCTTTATTCAAGAAAGTAATTCGACATTTTAGCTTCGCGACGGTCTTAAGACTGACTAAACTAAGAATTTATTTTTATCGTGTTACCTTAAGCTCTTGAAATTTTTACTTCTCATGTCGTTATAATTTTGCTGACATATTTCCTTTTCAGGTAAGTTTCTGTGGGAATGTGGAAGTTTTCATTATATCAAATCTTATATGAAATGAAATGTGATCTCTTGTCACGTTTCATTTCAGGTGAGTGGATAACTTGATCATTTTTAGGATTACAGTTAATTTTTGCTGATTTAACTTCATTCACTTTGGGTGAATGAATAATTTGATAATTTTCAGGGTTACAGCTAATTTTTGCTGATGTAACTCCTCCCCTGTTAAATTTAAGACTCTCCTGAGTCCTTATGATATTTTTAACTTTAAAACATTATCTCTTTTTTTTCAAAATTATAACGATGGAGACAGCAATTACAAACAGGAAACGTATTATACCTCCATATACATACATAGTGTGTTTTCTTTTCATATTTTCAAATATTTTCTTACCTATTTCTATTGAACAATTGTTGAATTCAATTACATAGTTTCCGTTAATTACAGGTTTGTACAAAAAATGCAGACATAAAATAGAAGTTCAGGTTCGTACATTTATTTTATCCATGAATTCTGTGCTTCTTTTTATGTCTAGGCTATAATTCTTACTTTGGTCAAAATTTTTATTTTCTGGGTTACGGAGATCCGATAACGTAACTCCTTCCCCACTAGCCTTTTCATTCTCCTGAATCTTGTTAATAACTTTAACTTTAAATTTCTTTTGTTTGCAGTACCAATAGATTATGAATACTATGATAACAATCATTATTATAGACGTAAGAGACCCTAATCCGTAGTTAACGTACTTATGGTATTTTAGCTCTCTAATCTCTTTTATGTTATCTTCTTGATTGAATATGATTTCCTCAAATGTTACTTCATTGTTTACAAAAGTTAAATTTTCGTGTTTGGGAATTACAAATTTGTCTATGAACTTATTTACTTTACTACTGTATTTTTTATCGTCAATTTGAATGGTACAGTTATTGAAAGTTATAAAGTAATTTCCTTTAAGAGTTACATTTCTTTCACACAGGTACTATTTAATTTTCTTTGTTTCATGTTGTTTAGGATTATAATATTGTTCTCTAATTCTATGAACTCTTCATCTTCTTTATTAATCATTTTACAATTATTCTTGACTATGCAGTTTTTGCTTAATTTTAATTCTTTAATTGATTTTCCTTCCTGAAATATATATATTTTGCTATTGACTTCAATTGTATATTCCATTTCTTGGTCGATTTGCTTACTTTTAGAATCTGTGATTGGTATAAACAGTTTTTTACTAAGCGTTAAAGTTTGGGCAGGAATTTTAATTGCAAAAATGATTGAATCGTTCAAGTACTTGGTTACTCCTAGTCTGATATTTGAGAGTTTTTTGAAGTCTATATTGTATGTGTTAATTTCGTCATCTGTTAGTATGTTCGGATGTAGTATACCTAACCTAGCTGATGCAATGTTTTCCTGAATATGCTCAATATGTGCTTTAATTAGATTTAATTTAAACATTAGTTCCAAGAATAAACCTTCTGCCACAATTTTCCTCTCTGTCATGGTTATTTTATTCAATTTATCAGTTATTTTCGAGCGATCTGATTCGATGGTATTCTTAATAAGTTTCAGGGTTTCGTTGAAGTTGGTATTTATTTTGATTTGTTGATTAACGGTTTTAATAATATTATGATTATTTTGATCGATAGTGTTTAAGTGGTTCTGTATGTCTTGTCTATCATCATCGTCCATTGTTCCATATAGCCAATGCATCACAGTACCAACAAAATTTATTAAGCCTCTTTTGGATCTATGTGGAATAATTGTTTTAATTTTATTTTTGATGCTTTGGATTTGAGCGATCGCAATGTCTTTGTTGGTTCCTAAGTCAAGGAGGTTAATTGTTGTTTCTAAATTATTGACTAATTTTGTTAATTCATTAGGATAAATCATATGCAAAATTATATCGAATTTGTTTACTAGCTCGACGTCATCGGTTTTTATTTCAGCGTAGCCTAGTTCAGAATCTATCCTCTCAATTACCATTGTCTGTTGACTGGCTGGGATTATCAGGAACAGTATCCATAGAATGACCGTTTTGATCTGAAAATTTTAATTTTAATATTACTTTCGTGAATATTTTTAAGTTTGTGTTTTCTAAACTTAGGTTCGTATTTGTGTCTTAAGGATTTATAATTCTTTATAAAGCCTTCTTCTCGTTTTTGTGGAAGAGAGATATCTGTTTGTTTAACTCATTTTCGTCTTGAATATCTAATGCGAAGAAACTACACTTTACGAATTTTAGTTCTTTATTTCCGGAAAACATGTTAATCAAAGCTTGTTGTAATTTATTGTATTCGTGGTCGTTGAGTTCAGAATAGATGCCTATTTTGCCATTGGTTACGTACTTTCGTACTACATTGTTGACATTTTCATTTTCTAAATCTTGTCTTTCGATAAATATTCGTCTATTTTTAAATGATTCTTCGTATTCTTTTTCCTTATTTTCCTTCAGGATAATTTGCGTTTTGAAACGGTTTACAATTGTTTCTAGAATAGGAATATGATCATTTAAATTCTCTTCTTGTGAATGCACAGTTTGAACTTCAATTGAATCGTTTAATGCGTTTATCTCATGATCTTGAATGTTCACATTCTGGGCATTGTCTTGAAACATTTTATTAAAATCGACACTCAAATTCTCAGCGTCTAGTACGTTATGCGAAGACTTATAATTGAACTCAATTGCATTTATTTCATTCGTGTCCCTGTTTATTCTACTTAACAAATCGGCAACCTTGTTAACCCTACCTTTTATGTAGTCAATTTTTATATTGTATTCTCCTAGTGATATTAACCATCTTTGCAACCGTGGGTTGATATCTTTACCTGAATACTCAGCTCAGTGAAGTGAAGTGTACTGAAGAATCTCGACTTAAGTTGAATTCGACCAAAACAGACTGAAGTTTGTTTAGTGAACAAAAAATTCTGCGCTAATTGAGAGTAATTCGAAAAGGAAACAAAGTATATCTAACTCAATCTGAGAAACAACAATTCCGTGCCTAATAAGTGCATGAAGACAAGTAGACAAACATCCTTTGATTCAAATCGAAGATTTAATTGTGAAGAAATAATGGCTACTCAAGCCGAAGTCCATGCTCTGAGACAAGCACTGCAACAAACACAGCAGCAATATCAGCAGGAGATAGAAACATTAAGACGACAAATAGCAGCACAACCGCTTGGTTTGTTCCAGCTAACGCCTGATCAAATTTTGAATAAATTGCCACATATAAGGACATTCCATGGGAAAGAAGATTATCCCCTTCAAGAATTCATCAGTGCAGTAGAGGATATTGCAAGACTATGCAACAATAATCAGCAGCTACTAGAATTCGGACTTTCAACCGTCTTCAAAGAAAAAATCCAAGGTGAAGCGAGAAAATGCATCCGACGTCTAGGAGATACATTAACTTGGGAAAGGGTAAAATCTGAGTTAAAGACCCATTTCCGACCGAGAAATAGTTATAAAAAACTTATGGACGAAAGCCGCAAGTATTAAGGTAAATAGATTGAGAGAGCTTTTTAATATAATTAAGTGCTTAAATTGTCAACTAAATGAACTGTATGAATTTGACGAAAATAAACCAAGTAACTGTAGCCCAGAGAATAATGATAAAAATTTAGTTGACATAATTAAAGATATGATAACTGGTAGCTATAGAATATATATTTCAAGAAATATGACATTAATACAAGTGTTCAATGCTTTCGATGACTTAGATTTATTAGACGAATCTGACGTAATCCATTATAAATATAGAAGAAATAACAATTATAGAGAAACCAAATATAATAGTGCACCAAAAAGAGGATTCAAACGCGGAAATCAAGAAGTGTTAGAAAATAACTTACATTGTAGGGAAAATAATCGTTCAAATCAAGTTAGGAATTTTGGCTACAGACATAACAATTACAATTACAAGACGGAATATTAAGACAAACCGAAAACTCGGGACGATAAAGAAATTTTAACAATGGCAATAATTCAGGGCAATTTGTGCGAAACAGCAATTCAGTTCAGTGCAGACGTTACTGGGGAGTAATAACAATAATAGCAATAATTCGAGACAATTCAATCAGAGACAGAACAATTATAACAATAACACCGAACCTATGGAAATCGATAACGTTCAAGAACAGGACGTAAATTTTACAAACGAGCCTCGGGAAGTAAGTTACCAATTATAATTTTAACTATTAGTAATCAGAAAATTAGGTGCCTGCTAGACACCGGGTCAGATACAAGTATTATTAAACCTAACACCTTGAAAAGTCATTTCGAAGAAAAATTAACCAAACCCTTATATTTCACTACAATAAATGGAGTGAATAAGGTAACTAACAAAATAATTACCCCTATACCTAGAGAATTTAATATCTCAGGTACCTTCCCCTGGAAGGTTATTAATTTAACAGGGCGTAAATACGATGCAATTTTAGGTCAAAATTTCCTAGTTCCTTTAAAAGCTAAGATCGATTTGGAAAATAAATATGTGCAAGTAAACGGAAACAAAATACTGTTTGAAAACAACGACTACCCTTTTATTATAAATGAAATATACACTCTGGAAGCTAGTAAAACCGCAAGTTTAAATTTAGATCATCTAAACGTAGATGAAAAACAAATAATCACTAAAACTTTAAAACAATACGAAGATTTATTCTTTAGGGAAGGGATGAACTCTCATTTACTCATGAAATACAACATGAGATAATCACAACCATAAACAACCCAATATATTCTAAAATATACCGATACCCACAAATCCATGAGAAGGAAATCGAAAAGCAGATCAAAGAAATGCTAGAGCAAGGCATCATTAAAGAAAGTAACTCTCCGTATAACAGTCCCTTGTGGATAGTCCCCAAAAAATTAGACAATTCCGGCCAACAAAAATGGCGCATTGTCATTGATTACAGGAAATTAAATGAAATTACTATCAATGATAAGTTCCCCATACCAAATTTCGAAAGCATACTCGATAAATTAGGCAAAGCACAATATTTTACAACATTAGATTTAGCAAAAGGATTCCACCAAATTTTGCTGAAGCAGGAAGATAGAAAGAAAACAGCCTTTTCAACACCTTTCGGGCATTACACATTCCCACAGAAACTTACCTGAAAAGGAAATATGTCAGCAAAATTATAACGACATGATAAGTAAAAATTTCAAAAGCTTAACACGATAAAAATAAATTCTTAGTTTAGTCAGTCTTAAGACCGTCGCGAAGCTAAAATGTCGAATTACTTTCTTGAATAAACTAACTTTCTAACTAGTTCTGGTGTTTTTATTTTTTCTCCTAAGAGATCTAAAGAATAAATTTAACTCGCGTGGGAGTCCCACCTACCCGCGCTTGGGAGTTCCACCTACTCGTGCGGATACCCGCGCTTGGGAGTTCCATCTACTCGTGCGGATACCCGCGCGTGGGAGTCCCACCTACTCGTGCGGATACCCGCGCTTGGGAGTTCCACCTACTCGTGCGGATACCCGCGCTTGGGAGTTTTTAAATGATTCTTCGTATTCTTTTTCCTTATTTTCCTTCAGGATAATTTGCGTTTTGAAACGGTTTACAATTGTTTCTAGAATAGGAATATGATCATTTAAATTCTCTTCTTGTGAATGCACAGTTTGAACTTCAATTGAATCGTTTAATGCGTTTATCTCATGATCTTGAATGTTCACATTCTGGGCATTGTCTTGAAACATTTTATTAAAATCGACACTCAAATTCTCAGCGTCTAGTACGTTATGCGAAGACTTATAATTGAACTCAATTGCATTTATTTCATTCGTGTCCCTGTTTATTCTACTTAAAAAATCGGCAACCTTGTTATCCCTACCTTTTATGTAGTCAATTTTTATATTGTATTCTCCTAGTGATATTAACCATCTTTGAAACCGTGGGTTGATATCTTTACCTGAATACTTGGCTTGTAACCATTTAATAGGTTGGTGATCGGTTTGGAGATCAAATTCTTTACCAAACAAATAAGGCCTGAAATATTTTGTACCCCAAACGATAGCTAATAATTCCTTCTCTAT
Organism: Leptarthrus brevirostris; assembly: GCA_964036015.1. NCBI lineage: Eukaryota > Metazoa > Arthropoda > Insecta > Diptera > Asilidae > Leptarthrus > Leptarthrus brevirostris. The sequence continues at coordinate 38,421,689 of OZ038373.1, read as the reverse complement.
CGTTGAGTAATTTTATTCGTGGTCATTTAATGTTCTTGAGGCATAAGAGATCGGGTGCCCTTCTTGCACTAATACTGCCCCTAGGGCGTAATTACTTGCATCTGTTATGAGCTTAAATTTTTTGTTGAACTCTGGGTACCTTAAGATTGGGTGATCTGTTATGATTTCTTTTAACTTTTCAAAGGCCGTGATATAGTTCGGATCATTTGTGTTAACTTTCATATTTTTCTTGAGATATTTTGTTAAGGGGTGAGCAACTTTGGCATAGTCTTTAATAAATTTTCTATAAAATCCTGTTATCCCTAGGAAAGATTTTATTTGTTTTTGAGTTGCAGGGAGTTTTAGATCCTGGATCACTTTTATTTTGTGGGGATTCGGTTTAACACCATTAGGGGTTAATACATGCCCCAAGAATTCCGTTTCTTTTCTAAGGAAGTTACACTTATCCATCTGGATTTTTAGGCCAGCTTTTCTTAATTTATCAAACACCCATTATACTATTTGTGGGACGGGTGCGCTTGGGAGTCCCACCTACTCGTGCGGATACCCGCGCTTGGGAGTCCCACCTATTCGTGCGGATACCCACGCTTGGGAGTCCCACCTACTCGTGCGGATACCCGCGCGTGGGAGTCCCACCTACTCGTGCGGATACCCGCGCTTGGGAGTCCCACCTACTCGTGCAGATACCCGCGCTTGGGAGTCCCACCTACTCTTGCAGATACCCGCGCTTGGGAGTCCCATCTACTCGTGCGGATACCCGCGCGTGGGAGTCCCACCTACTCGTGCGGATACCCGCGCTTGGGAGTCCCACCTACTCGTGCGGATACCCGCGCTTGGGAGTTCCACCTACTCGTGCAGATATCCGCGCTTGGGAGTCCCACCTATTCGTGCGGATACCCGCGCTTGGGAGTCCCACCTACTCGTGCGGATACCCGCGCTTGGGAGTCCCACCTACTCTAGCGTATACCCGCGCTTGGGAGTCCCACCGACTCTTGCAGATACCCGCGCTTGGGAGTCCCATCTACTCGTGCGGATACCCGCGCGTGGGAGTCCCACCTACTCGTGCGGATACCCGCGCTTGGGAGTCCCACCTACTCGTGCGGATACCCGCGCTTGGGAGTTCCACCTACTCGTGCAGATATCCGCGCTTGGGAGTCCCACCTATTCGTGCGGATACCCGCGCTTGGGAGTCCCACCTACTCGTGCGGATACCCGCGCTTAGGAGTCCCACCTATTCGTGCGGATACCCACGCTTGGGAGTCCCACCTACTCGTGCGGATACCCGCGCTTGGGAGTCCCACCGACTCGTGCGGATACCTGCGCTTGGGAGTCCCACCTACTCGTGCAGATACCCGCGCTTGGGAGTCCCACCGACTCGTGCGGATACCTGCGCTTGGGAGTCCCACCTACTCGTGCAGATACCCGCGCTTGGGAGTCCCACCTACTCTTGCAGATACCCGCGTTTGGGAGTCCCATCTACTCGTGCGGATACCCGCGCGTGGGAGTCCCACCTACTCGTGCGGATACCCGCGCTTGGGAGTCCCACCTATTCGTGCGGATACCCACGCTTGGGAGTCCCACCTACTCGTGCGGATACCCGCGCGTGGGAGTCCCACCTACTCGTGCGGATACCCGCGCTTGGGAGTCCCACCTACTCGTGCAGATACCCGCGCTTGGGAGTCCCACCTACTCTTGCAGATACCCGCGCTTGGGAGTCCCATCTACTCGTGCGGATACCCGCGCGTGGGAGTTCCACCTACTCGTGCGGATACCCGCGCTTGGGAGTCCCACCGACTCGCGCGGATACCTGCGCTTGGGAGTCCCACCTACTCGTGCAGATACCCGCGCTTGGGAGTACCATCTACTCTTGCAGATACCCGCGCTTGGGAGTCCCACCTATTCGTGCGGATACCCGCGCGTGGGAGTCCCACCTACTCGTGCGGATACCCGCGCTTGGGAGTTCCACCTACTCGTGCGGATACCCGCGCTTGGGAGTCCCACCTACTCGTTCGGATACCCGCGCTTGGGAGTCCCACCTACTCGTGCGGATACCCGCGCTTGGGAGTCCCACCTACTCGTGCGGATACCCGCGCTTGGGAGTCCCACCTACTCGTGCAGATACCCGCGCTTGGGAGTCCCACCTACTCGTGCGGATACCCGCGCTTGGGAGTCCCACCTACTCGTGCGGATACCCGCGCTTGGGAGTCCCACCTACTCGTGCGGATACCCGCGCTTGGGAGTCCCACCGACTCGTGCGGATACCTGCGCTTGGGAGTCCCACCTACTCGTGCAGATACCCGCGCTTGGGAGTCCCACCTACTCGTGCGGATACCCGCGCTTGGGAGTTCCACCTACTCGTGCAGATATCCGCGCTTGGGAGTCCCACCTATTCGTGCGGATACCCGCGCTTGGGAGTCCCACCTACTCGTGCGGATACCCGCGCTTGGGAGTCCCACCTACTCGTGCGGATACCCGCGCTTGGGAGTTCCACCTACTCGTGCAGATATCCGCGTTTGGGAGTCCCACCTATTCGTGCGGATACCCGCGCTTGGGAGTCCCACCTACTCGTGCGGATCGTGCGGATACCCGCGCGTGGGAGTCCCACCTACTCGTGCGGATACCCGCGCTCGGGAGTTCCACCTACTCGTGCGGATACCCGCGCTTGGGAGTCCCACCTACTCGTGCGGATACCCGCGCTTGGGAGTCCCACCTACTCGTGCGGATACCCGCGCTTGGGAGTCCCACCTACTCGTTCGGATACCCGCGCGTTGGAGTCCCACCTACTCGTGCGGAAACCGTGCTTGGGAGTCCCATCTACTCGTGGGGATACCCGCGCTTGGGAGTCCCACCTACTCGAGGGGATACCCGCGCTTGGGAGTTCCACCTACTCTTGGGGATACCCGCGCTTGGGGTTCCACCTACTCGTGCGGATACCCGAGCTTGGGAGTTTCACCTACTCGTGCGGATACCCGCGCTGGGGAGTCCCATCTACTCTTGCGGATACCCGCGCTGGGGAGTCCCACCTACTCGTGCGGATACCCGCGCTTGGGAGTCCCACGTACTCGTGCGGATACCCGCGCTTGGGAGTCCCACCTACTCGTGCGGATAACCGCGCTTGGGAGTCCCACCTACTCGTGCGGATACCCGCGCTTGGGAGTCCCACCTACTCGTGCGGATACCCTCGCTTGGGATTCTCACCTACTCGTGCAAATCCCCGCGCTTGGGAGTCCCATCTACTCGTGCGGATACCCGCGCGTGGGAGTCCCACCTACTCGTACGGATACCCGCGCTTGGGAGTCCCACCTACTCGTGGGGATACCCGCGCTTGGGAGCCCCACCTACTCGTGCGGATACCCGCGCTTGGGAGTCCCACCTACTCGTGCGGATACCCGCGCTTGGGAGTCAATGCTATTTACGAGAACTTACAAAAATGTCATCAACTAAGAAAATTCAAATAATTTCTATGATTACTTTTTATTACAGTTACATAAATTTGTTACCAGTTATAAAATAAGGTAAAATTTATTATCACAACCATATGAAAGACTTTCATAAAAATTACTCAATTTAGCATTTTAAAGCTATTTACGAGAACTTACAAAAATGTCATCTACTAAGAAAAGTCAAATAATTTTCATGATAATTTTTTATTCCAGAGACATAAATTTGTCACCATTTATATAATGAGGTAAAAATCATTATCATAACTATATGAAAAAATTTCAAAAATTTTTTTTTCTCTATTTTAGCTTGGAAAGCACTTTAAAGCAATTTTTACAATAACACAAAAAATGTGCATGTACATATCGAATCATAAGGTTCAGACTTATTTTCATATGTGATGATTGTATTAGTTTAGCTAGTTGGTTCCACAGAACCATTGTATGACTCCCAAGCGCGGGTATCTGCACGAGTATATCGGACTCCCAAGCGCGGGTATCTGCACGAGTAGGTCGGACTCCCAAGCGCGGGTATCCGCACGAGTAGGTGGGATTTCCAAGCGCGGGTATCTGCACGAGTAGGTGGGACTCCCAAGCGCGGGTATCCGCACGAATAGGTGGGACTCCCAAGCGCGGATATATGCACGAATAGGAGGGACTCCCAAGCGCGGGTATCCGCAAGAGTAGGTGGGACACCCAAGCGCGGGTATCCGCACGAGTAGGTGGGACTCCCAAGCGCGGGTATCCGCACGAGTAGGTGGGACTCCAAAGTGCGGGTATCTGCACGAGTAGGTGGGACTCCCAAGCGCGGGTATCCGCACGAGTAGGTGGGACTCCCAAGCGCGGGTATCCGCACGAGTAGGTGGGACTCCCAAGCGCGGGTATCCGCACGAGTAGGTGGGACTCCCCAGCGCGGGTATCCGCACGAGTTGGTGGGACTCCCAAGCGCGGGTATCCGCACGAGTAGGTGGGACACCCAAGCGCGGGTATCCGCACGAGTAGGTGGGACTCCCACGCGCGGGTATCCGCACGAGTAGATGGGACTCCCAAGCGCGGGTATCCGCACGAGTAGGTGGGACTCCCAAGCGCGGGTATCTGCACGGACTCCCCAGCGCGGGTATCCGCACGAGTAGGTGGGACTCCCAAGCGCGGGTATCTGCACGAGTAGGTGGGACTCCCAAGCGCGGGTATCCGCACGAGTAGGTTGAACTCCCAAGCGCGGGTATCCGCACGAGTAGGTGGGACTCCCAAGCGCGGGTATCCGCACGAGTAGGTGGGACTCCCAAGCGCGGGTATCCGCACGAGTAGGTGGGACTCCCACGCGCGGGTATTCGCACGAGTGGATGGGACTCCCAAGCGCGGGTATCCGCACGAGTAGGTGGGACACCCAAGCGCGGGTATCCGCACGAGTAGGTGGGACTCCCACGCGCGGGTATCCGCACGAGTAGATGGGACTCCCAAGCGCGGGTATCCGCACGAGTAGGTGGGACTCCCAAGCGCGGGTATCCGAACGAGTAGGTGGGACTCCCACGCGCGGGTATCCGCACGAGTAGATGGGACTCCCAAGCGCGGGTATCCGCACGAGTAGGTGGGACTCCCAAGCGCGGGTATCTGCACGAGTAGGTGGGACTCCCAAGCGCGGGTATCCGCACGAGTAGGTGGAACTCCCAAGCGCGGGTATCCGCACGAGTAGGTGGGACTCCCAAGCGCGGGTATCCCCACGAGTAGGTGGGACTCCCAAGCGCGGGTATCCGCACGAGTAGGTGGGACTCCCACACGCGGGTATCCGCACGAGTAGATGGGACTCCCAAGCGCGGGTATCCGCACGAGTAGGTGGGACTCCCAAGCGCGGGTATCTGCACGAGTAGGTGGGACTACCAAGCGCGGTTATCCCCACGAGTAGGTGGCACTCCCAAGCGCGGGTATCCGCAAGAGTAGGTGGGACTCCCACGCGCGGGTATCCGCACGAGTAGATGGGACTCCAAAGCGGGGGTATCCGCACGAGAAGGTGGGACTCCCAAGCGCGGGTATCCGCACGAGTAGGTGGGACTCCCAAGCGCGGGTATCCGCACAAGTAGGTGGGACTTTCAATTGCGGGGATTTGCACGAGTAGGTGACTCCCAAGCGCGGGTATCCGCACGAGTAGGCGGGACTCGTGCGGATACTCGCGCTTGGGAGTCCCACCTACTCGTGCGGATACCCGCGCTTGGTAGTCCCACCTACTCGTGCGGATACTCGCGCTTGGGTGTCCCACCTACTCGTGCGGAAACTCGCGCTTGGGAGTCTCACCTACTCGTGCAAATTACCGCACTTGGGAGTCCCACCTACTCGTGCGGATACCCGCGCTTGGGAGTCCCACCTACTCGTGCGGATACCCGCGCGTGGGAGTACAACCTACTCGTGCGGATACCCGCGCTTGGGAGTCCCACCTACTCGTGGGGATACCCGCGCTTGGGAGTCCCACCTACTCGTGGGGATACCCGCACTTGGGAGTTCCACCTACTCGTGCGGATACCCGCGCTTGGGAGTTCCACCTACTCGTGCGGATAACCGCGCTGGGGAGTCCCACCTACTCGTGCGAATACCCGCGCTTGGGAGTCCCACCTACTCGTGCGGATACCCGCGCTTGGGAGTCCCACCGACTCGTGCGGATACCTGCGCTTGGGAGTCCCACCTACTCGTGCAGATACCCGCGCTTGGGAGTCCCACCTACTCTTGCAGATACGCGCGCTTGGGAGTCCCACCTACTCGTGCGGATACCCGCGCTTGGGAGTCCCACCTACTCGTGCAGATACCCGCGCTGGGGAGTCCCACGTACTCGTGCGGATAACCGCGCTTGGGAGTCCCACCTACTCGTGCGGATACCCGCGCTTGGGAGTCCCACCTACTCTAGCGGATACCCGCGCTTGGGAGTCCCACCGACTCTTGCAGATACCCGCGCTTGGGAGTCCCATCTACTCGTGCGGATACCCGCGCGTGGGAGTCCCACATACTCGTGCGGATACCCGCGCTTGGGAGTCCCACCTACTCGTGCGGATACCCGCGCTTGGGAGTTCCACTTACTCGTGCAGATATCCGCGCTTGGGAGTCCCACCTATTCGTGCGGATACCCGCGCTTGGGAGTCCCACCTACTCGTGCGGATACCCGCGCTTGGGAGTCCCACCTACTCGTGCGGATACCCGCGCTTGGGAGTCCCACCGACTCGTGCGGATACCTGCGCTTGGGAGTCCCACCTACTCGTGCAGATACCCGCGCTTGGGAGTCCCACCTACTCTTGCAGATACCCGCGCTTGGGAGTCCCATCTACTCGTGCGGATACCCGCGCGTGGGAGTCCCACCTACTCGTGCGGATACCCGCGCTTGGGAGTCCCACCTACTCGTGCGGATACCCGCGCTTGGGAGTTCCACCTACTCGTGCAGATATCCGCGCTTGGGAGTCCCACCTATTCGTGCGGATACCCACGCTTGGGAGTACCACCTACTCGTGCGGATACCCGCGCGTGGGAGTCCCACCTACTCGTGCGGATACCCGCGCTTGGGAGTCCCACCTACTCGTGCGGATACCCGCGCTTGGGAGTCCCACCTACTCTTGCAGATACCCGCGCTTGGGAGTCCCATCTACTCGTGCGGATACCCGCGCGTGGGAGTCCCACATACTCGTGCGGATACCCGCGCTTGGGAGTCCCACCGACTCGCGCGGATACCTGCGCTTGGGAGTCCCACCTACTCGTGCAGATACCCGCGCTTGGGAGTCCCACCTACTCGTGCGGATACCCGCGCTTGGGAGTCCCACCTACTCGTGCGGATACCCGCGCTTGGGAGTCCCACCTACTCGTGCGGATACCCGCGCGTGGGAGTCCCACCTACTCGAGGGGATACCCGCGCTTGGGAGTTACACCTACTCTTGGGGATACCCGAGCTTGGGGTTCCACCTACTCGTGCGGATACCCGCGCTTGGGAGTCCCACGTACTCGTGCGGATACGCGCGCTTGGGAGTCCCACCTACTCGTGCGGATGCCCGCGCTTGGGAGTCCCACCTACTCGAGGGGATACCCGCGCTTGGGAGTTCCACCTACTCTTGGGGATACCCGCGCTTGGGGTTCCACCTACTCGTGCGGATAACCGCGCTTGGGAGTCCCACCTACTCGTGCGGATACCCGCGCTTGGGAGTCCCACCTACTCGTGCGGATATCCGCGCTTGGGAGTCCCACCTACTCTTGCAGATACCCGCGCTTGGGAGTCCCATCTACTCTTGCGGATACCCGCGCGTGGGAGTCCCACCTACTCGTGCGGATACCCGCGCTTGGGAGTCCCACCTACTCGTGCGGATACCCGCGCTTGGGAGTCCCATCTACTCGTGCGGATACCCGCGCGTGGGAGTCCCACCTACTCTTGCAGATACCCGCGCGTGGGAGTCCCACCTACTCGTGCGGATACCCGCGCTTGGGAGTCCCATCTACTCGTGCGGATACCCGCGCGTGGGAGTCCCACCTACTCGTGCGGATACCCGCGCTTGGGAGTCCCACCTACTCGTGGGGATACCCGCGCCTGGGAGTTCCACCTACTCGTGCGGATACCCGCGCTTGGGAGTTCCACCTACTCGTGCGGATACCCGCGCTTGGGAGTCCCACCTACTCGTGCAGATACCCGCGCTTGGGAGTCCCACCTACTCGTGGGGATACCCGCGCTTGGGAGTTCCACCTACTCGTGCGGATACCCGCGCTTGGGAGTTCCACCTACTCGTGCGGATACCCGCGCTTGGGAGTCCCACCTACTCGTGCAGATACCCGCGCTTGGGAGTCCCAGCTACTCGTGCGGATACCCGCGCTTGGGAGTCCCATCTACTCGTGCGGATACCCGCGCGTGGGAGTCCCACCTACTCGTGCGGATACCCGCGCTTGGGTGTCCCACCTACTCGTGCGGATACCCCCGCTTGGGAGTCCCACCTACTCGTGCGGATACTCGCGCTGGGGAGTCCCACCTACTCGTGCGGATACCCGCGCTTGGGAGTCCCACCTACTCGTGCGGATACCCGCGCTTGGGAGTCCCACCTACTCGTGCGGATACCCGCGCTTGGGAGTCCCACCTACTCGTGCAGATACCCGCACTTGGGAGTCCCACCTACTCGTGCGGATACCCGCGCTTGGGAGTCCCACCTACTCGTGCGGATACCCGCGCTTGGGAGTCCCATCTACTCGTGCGGATACCCGCGCGTGGGAGTCCCACCGACTCGTGCGGATACCTGCGCTTGGGAGTCCCACCTACTCGTGCAGATACCCGCGTTTGGGAGTCCCACCTACTCTTGCAGATACCCGCGCTTGGGAGTCCCACCTACTCGTGCGGATACCCGCGCTTGGGAGTCCCACCGACTCGTGCGGATACCTGCGCTTGGGAGTCCCACCTACTCGTGCATATACCCGCGCTTGGGAGTCCCACCTACTCGTGCGGATACCCGCGCTTGGGAGTCCCACCTACTCGTGCGGATACCCGCGCTTGGGAGTCCCACCGACTCGTGCGGATACCTGCGCTTGGGAGTCCCACCTACTCGTGCATATACCCGCGCTTGGGAATCCCACCTACTCGTGCATATACCCGCGCTTGGGAGTCCCACCTACTCGTGCGGATACCCGCGCTTGGGAGTCCCACCTACTCGTGCGGATACCCGCGCTTGGGAGTCCCACCTACTCGTGCGGATACCCGCGCTTGGGAGTCCCACCGACTCGTGCGGATACCTGCGCTTGGGAGTCCCACCTACTCGTGCATATACCCGCGCCTGGGAGTCCCACCTACTCGTGCGGATACCCGCGCTTGGGAGTCCCACCTACTCGTGGGGATACCCGCGCTTGGGAGTCCCACCGACTCGTGCGGATACCTGCGCTTGGGAGTCCCACCTACTCGTGCAGATACCCGCGCTTGGGAGTCCCACCTACTCTTGCAGATACGCGCGCTTGGGAGTCCCACCTACTCATGCGGATACCCGCGCTTGGGAGTCCCACCTACTCGTGCAGATACCCGCGCTGGGGAGTCCCACGTACTCGTGCGGATAACCGCGCTTGGGAGTCCCACCTACTCGTGCGGATACCCGCGCTTGGGAGTCCCACCTACTCTAGCGGATACCCGCGCTTGGGAGTCCCACCGACTCTTGCAGATACCCGCGCTTGGGAGTCCCATCTACTCGTGCGGATACCCGCGCGTGGGAGTCCCACATACTCGTGCGGATACCCGCGCTTGGGAGTCCCACCTACTCGTGCGGATACCCGCGCTTGGGAGTTCCACTTACTCGTGCAGATATCCGCGCTTGGGAGTCCCACCTATTCGTGCGGATACCCGCGCTTGGGAGTCCCACCTACTCGTGCGGATACCCGCGCTTGGGAGTCCCACCTACTCGTGCGGATACCCGCGCTTGGGAGTCCCACCGACTCGTGCGGATACCTGCGCTTGGGAGTCCCACCTACTCGTGCAGATACCCGCGCTTGGGAGTCCCACCTACTCTTGCAGATACCCGCGCTTGGGAGTCCCATCTACTCGTGCGGATACCCGCGCGTGGGAGTCCCACCTACTCGTGCGGATACCCGCGCTTGGGAGTCCCACCTACTCGTGCGGATACCCGCGCTTGGAAGTTCCACCTACTCGTGCAGATATCCGCGCTTGGGAGTCCCACCTATTCGTGCGGATACCCACGCTTGGGAGTACCACCTACTCGTGCGGATACCCGCGCGTGGGAGTCCCACCTACTCGTGCGGATACCCGCGCTTGGGAGTCCCACCTACTCGTGCGGATACCCGCGCTTGGGAGTCCCACCTACTCTTGCAGATACCCGCGCTTGGGAGTCCCATCTACTCGTGCGGATACCCGCGCGTGGGAGTCCCACATACTCGTGCGGATACCCGCGCTTGGGAGTCCCACCGACTCGCGCGGATACCTGCGCTTGGGAGTCCCACCTACTCGTGCAGATACCCGCGCTTGGGAGTCCCACCTACTCGTGCGGATACCCGCGCTTGGGAGTCCCACCTACTCGTGCGGATACCCGCGCTTGGGAGTCCCACCTACTCGTGCGGATACCCGCGCGTGGGAGTCCCACCTACTCGTGCGGAAACCCGCGCTTGGAAGTCCCACCTACTCTTGGGGATACCCGCGATTGGGAGTCCCATCTACTCGTGGGGATACCCGCGCTTGGGAGTCCCATCTACTCGTGGGGATACCCGCGCTTGGGAGTCCCACCTACTCGAGGGGATACCCGCGCTTGGGAGTTACACCTACTCTTGGGGATACCCGAGCTTGGGGTTCCACCTACTCGTGCGGATACCCGCGCTTGGGAGTCCCACGTACTCGTGCGGATACGCGCGCTTGGGAGTCCCACCTACTCGTGCGGATGCCCGCGCTTGGGAGTCCCACCTACTCGAGGGGATACCCGCGCTTGGGAGTTCCACCTACTCTTGGGGATACCCGCGCTTGGGGTTCCACCTACTCGTGCGGATAACCGCGCTTGGGAGTCCCACCTACTCGTGCGGATACCCGCGCTTGGGAGTCCCACCTACTCGTGCGGATATCCGCGCTTGGGAGTCCCACCTACTCTTGCAGATACCCGCGCTTGGGAGTCCCATCTACTCTTGCGGATACCCGCGCGTGGGAGTCCCACCTACTCGTGCGGATACCCGCGCTTGGGAGTCCCACCTACTCGTGCGGATACCCGCGCTTGGGAGTCCCACCTACTCTTGCAGATACCCGCGCTTGGGAGTCCCACCTACTCGTGCGGATACCCGCGCTTGGGAGACCCACCTACTCGTGCGGATACCCGCGCTTGGGAGTCCCACCTACTCTTGCAGATACCCGCGCTTGGGAGTCCCATCTACTCGTGCGGATACCCGCGCGTGGGAGTCCCACCTACTCGTGCGGATACCCGCGCTTGGGAGTCCCACCTACTCGTGGGGATACCCGCGCTTGGGAGTCCCATCTACTCGTGCAGATACCCGCGCTTGGGAGTCCCACCTACTCGTGCGGATACCCGCGCTTGGGAGTCCCACCTACTCGTGCGGATACCCGCGCTTGGGAGTCCCACCTACTCGTCGGGATACCCGCGCTTGGGAGTTCCACCTACTCGTGCGGATACCCGCGCTTCGGAGTCCCACCTACTCGTGCGGATACCCGCGCTTGGGAGTGTCACCTACTCGTGGGGATACCCGCGCTTGGGAGTTCCACCTACTCGTGCGGATACCCGCGCTTGGGAGTTTTACCTACTCGTGCGGATACCCGCGCGTGGGAGTCCCACCTACTCGTGCGGATACCCGCGCTTGGGAGTCCCATCTACTCGTGCGGATACCCGCGCGTGGGAGTCCCACCTACTCGTGCGGATACCCGCGCTTGGGAGTCCCACCTACTCGTGGGGATACCCGCGCCTGGGAGTTCCACCTACTCGTGCGGATACCCGCGCTTGGGAGTTCCACCTACTCGTGCGGATACCCGCGCTTGGGAGTCCCACCTACTCGTGCAGATACCCGCGCTTGGGAGTCCCACCTACTCGTGGGGATACCCGCGCTTGGGAGTTCCACCTACTCGTGCGGATACCCGCGCTTGGGAGTTCCACCTACTCGTGCGGATACCCGCGCTTGGGAGTCCCACCTACTCGTGCAGATACCCGCGCTTGGGAGTCCCAGCTACTCGTGCGGATACCCGCGCTTGGGAGTCCCATCTACTCGTGCGGATACCCGCGCGTGGGAGTCCCACCTACTCGTGCGGATACCCGCGCTTGGGTGTCCCACCTACTCGTGCGGATACCCCCGCTTGGGAGTCCCACCTACTCGTGCGGATACTCGCGCTGGGGAGTCCCACCTACTCGTGCGGATACCCGCGCTTGGGAGTCCCACCTACTCGTGCGGATACCCGCGCTTGGGAGTCCCACCTACTCGTGCGGATACCCGCGCTTGGGAGTCCCACCTACTCGTGCAGATACCCGCACTTGGGAGTCCCACCTACTCGTGCGGATACCCGCGCTTGGGAGTCCCACCTACTCGTGCGGATACCCGCGCTTGGGAGTCCCATCTACTCGTGCGGATACCCGCGCGTGGGAGTCCCACCGACTCGTGCATATACCCGCGCTTGGGAGTCCCACCTACTCGTGCATATACCCGCGCTTGGGAGTCCCACCTACTCGTGCGGATACCCGCGCTTGGGAGTCCCACCTACTCGTGCGGATACCCGCGCTTGGGAGTCCCACCTACTCGTGCAGATACCCGCGCTTGGGAGTCCCAGCTACTCGTGCGGATACCCGCGCTTGGGAGTCCCATCTACTCGTGCGGATACCCGCGCGTGGGAGTCCCACCTACTCGTGCGGATACCCGCGCTTGGGTGTCCCACCTACTCGTGCGGATACCCCCGCTTGGGAGTCCCACCTACTCGTGCGGATACTCGCGCTGGGGAGTCCCACCTACTCGTGCGGATACCCGCGCTTGGGAGTCCCACCTACTCGTGCGGATACCCGCGCTTGGGAGTCCCACCTACTCGTGCGGATACCCGCGCTTGGGAGTCCCACCTACTCGTGCAGATACCCGCACTTGGGAGTCCCACCTACTCGTGCGGATACCCGCGCTTGGGAGTCCCACCTACTCGTGCGGATACCCGCGCTTGGGAGTCCCATCTACTCGTGCGGATACCCGCGCGTGGGAGTCCCACCGACTCGTGCATATACCCGCGCTTGGGAGTCCCACCTACTCGTGCATATACCCGCGCTTGGGAGTCCCACCTACTCGTGCGGATACCCGCGCTTGGGAGTCCCACCTACTCGTGCGGATACCCGCGCTTGGGAGTCCCACCTACTCGTGCGGATACCCGCGCTTGGGAGTCCCACCGACTCGTGCGGATACCTGCGCTTGGGAGTCCCACCTACTCGTGCGGATACCCGCGCTTGGGAGTCCCACCTACTCGTGCGGATACCCGCGCTTGGGAGTCCCATCTACTCGTGCGGATACCCGCGCGTGGGAGTCCCACCGACTCGTGCATATACCCGCGCTTGGGAATCCCACCTACTCGTGCATATACCCGCGCTTGGGAGTCCCACCTACTCGTGCGGATACCCGCGCTTGGGAGTCCCACCTACTCGTGCGGATACCCGCGCTTGGGAGTCCCACCTACTCGTGCGGATACCCGCGCTTGGGAGTCCCACCGACTCGTGCGGATACCTGCGCTTGGGAGTCCCACCTACTCGTGCATATACCCGCGCCTGGGAGTCCCACCTACTCGTGCGGATACCCGCGCTTGGGAGTCCCACCTACTCGTGGGGATACCCGCGCTTGGGAGTCCCATCTACTCGTGCGGATACCCGCGCTTGGGAGACCCACCTACTCGTGCGGATACCCGCGCTTGGGAGTCCCACCTACTCGTGCGGATACCCGCGCTTGGGAGTCCCACCTACTCTTGCAGATACCCGCGCTTGGGAGTCCCATCTACTCGTGCGGATACCCGCGCGTGGGAGTCCCACCTACTCGTGCGGATACCCGCGCTTGGGAGTTCCACCTACTCGTGCGGATACCCGCGCTTGGGAGTCCCACCTACTCGTGCGGATACCCGCGCTTGGGAGTCCCACCTACTCGTGCGGATACCCGCGCTTGGGAGTCCCACCTACTCGTGCGGATACCCGCGCGTGGGAGTCCCACCTACTCGTGCGGAAACCCGCGCTTGGAAGTCCCACCTACTCTTGGGGATACCCGCGATTGGGAGTCCCATCTACTCGTGGGGATACCCGCGCTTGGGAGTCCCATCTACTCGTGCGGATACCCGCGCGTGGGAGTCCCATCTACTCGTGCGGATACCCGCGCGTGGGAGTCCCACCTACTCGTGCGGATACCCGCGCTTGGGAGTCCCACCTACTCGTGGGGATACCCGCGCTTGGGAGTCCCATCTACTCGTGCAGATACCCGCGCTTGGGAGTCCCACCTACTCGTGCGGATACCCGCGCTTGGGAGTCCCACCTACTCGTGCGGATACCCGCGCTTGGGAGACCCACCTACTCGTGCGGATACCCGCGCTTGGGAGTCCCACCTACTCTTGCAGATACCCGCGCTTGGGAGTCCCATCTACTCGTGCGGATACCCGCGCGTGGGAGTCCCACCTACTCGTGCGGATACCCGCGCTTGGGAGTCCCACCTACTCGTGGGGATACCCGCGCTTGGGAGTCCCATCTACTCGTGCAGATACCCGCGCTTGGGAGTCCCACCTACTCGTGCGGATACCCGCGCGTGGGAGTCCCACCTACTCGTGCGGATACCCGCGCTTGGGAGTTCCACCTACTCGTGCGGATACCCGCGCTTGGGAGTCCCACCTACTCGTGCGGATACCCGCGCTTGGGAGTCCCACCTACTCGTGCGGATACCCGCGCTTGGGAGTCCCACCTACTCGTGCGGATACCCGCGCGTGGGAGTCCCACCTACTCGTGCGGAAACCCGCGCTTGGAAGTCCCACCTACTCTTGGGGATACCCGCGCTTGGGAGTCCCATCTACTCGTGCGGATACCCGCGCGTGGGAGTCCCACCTACTCGTGCGGATACCCGCGCTTGGGAGTCCCACCTACTCGTGGGGATACCCGCGCTTGGGAGTCCCATCTACTCGTGCAGATACCCGCGCTTGGGAGTCCCACCTACTCGTGCAGATACCCGCGCTTGGGAGTCCCACCTACTCGTGCGGATACCCGCGCTTGGGAGTCCCACCTACTCGTGCGGATACCCGCGCTTGGGAGTCCCACCGACTCGTGCGGATACCTGCGCTTGGGAGTCCCACCTACTCGTGCAGATACCCGCGCTTGGGAGTCCCACCTACTCTTGCAGATACCCGCGCTTGGGAGTCCCACCGACTCGTGCGGATACCTGCGCTTGGGAGTCCCACCTACTCGTGCAGATACCCGCGCTTGGGAGTCCCACCTACTCATGCAGATACCCGCGCTTGGGAGTCCCACCTACTCGTGCGGATACCCGCGCTTGGGAGTCCCACCTACTCGTGCAGATACCCGCGCTGGGGAGTCACACGTACTCGTGCGGATAACCGCGCTTGGGAGTCCCACCTACTCGTGCGGATACCCGCGCTTGGGAGTCCCACCTACTCGTGCGGATACCCGCGCTTGGGAGTCCCACCTACTCGTGCAGATACCCGCACTTGGGAGTCCCACCTACTCGTGCGGATACCCGCGCTTGGGAGTCCCACCTACTCGTGCGGATACCCGCGCTTGGGAGTCCCATCTACTCGTGCGGATACCCGCGCGTGGGAGTCCCACCGACTCGTGCATATACCCGCGCTTGGGAGTCCCACCTACTCGTGCATATACCCGCGCTTGGGAGTCCCACCTACTCGTGCGGATACCCGCGCTTGGGAGTCCCACCTACTCGTGCGGATACCCGCGCTTGGGAGTCCCACCTACTCGTGCGGATACCCGCGCTTGGGAGTCCCACCGACTCGTGCGGATACCTGCGCTTGGGAGTCCCACCTACTCGTGCGGATACCCGCGCTTGGGAGTCCCACCTACTCGTGCGGATACCCGCGCTTGGGAGTCCCATCTACTCGTGCGGATACCCGCGCGTGGGAGTCCCACCGACTCGTGCATATACCCGCGCTTGGGAATCCCACCTACTCGTGCATATACCCGCGCTTGGGAGTCCCACCTACTCGTGCGGATACCCGCGCTTGGGAGTCCCACCTACTCGTGCGGATACCCGCGCTTGGGAGTCCCACCTACTCGTGCGGATACCCGCGCTTGGGAGTCCCACCGACTCGTGCGGATACCTGCGCTTGGGAGTCCCACCTACTCGTGCATATACCCGCGCCTGGGAGTCCCACCTACTCGTGCGGATACCCGCGCGTGGGAGTCCCACCTACTCGTGCGGAAACCCGCGCTTGGAAGTCCCACCTACTCTTGGGGATACCCGCGATTGGGAGTCCCATCTACTCGTGGGGATACCCGCGCTTGGGAGTCCCATCTACTCGTGCGGATACCCGCGCGTGGGAGTCCCATCTACTCGTGCGGATACCCGCGCGTGGGAGTCCCACCTACTCGTGCGGATACCCGCGCTTGGGAGTCCCACCTACTCGTGGGGATACCCGCGCTTGGGAGTCCCATCTACTCGTGCAGATACCCGCGCTTGGGAGTCCCACCTACTCGTGCGGATACCCGCGCTTGGGAGTCCCACCTACTCGTGCGGATACCCGCGCTTGGGAGACCCACCTACTCGTGCGGATACCCGCGCTTGGGAGTCCCACCTACTCTTGCAGATACCCGCGCTTGGGAGTCCCATCTACTCGTGCGGATACCCGCGCGTGGGAGTCCCACCTACTCGTGCGGATACCCGCGCTTGGGAGTCCCACCTACTCGTGGGGATACCCGCGCTTGGGAGTCCCATCTACTCGTGCAGATACCCGCGCTTGGGAGTCCCACCTACTCGTGCGGATACCCGCGCGTGGGAGTCCCACCTACTCGTGCGGATACCCGCGCTTGGGAGTTCCACCTACTCGTGCGGATACCCGCGCTTGGGAGTCCCACCTACTCGTGCGGATACCCGCGCTTGGGAGTCCCACCTACTCGTGCGGATACCCGCGCTTGGGAGTCCCACCTACTCGTGCGGATACCCGCGCGTGGGAGTCCCACCTACTCGTGCGGAAACCCGCGCTTGGAAGTCCCACCTACTCTTGGGGATACCCGCGCTTGGGAGTCCCATCTACTCGTGCGGATACCCGCGCGTGGGAGTCCCACCTACTCGTGCGGATACCCGCGCTTGGGAGTCCCACCTACTCGTGGGGATACCCGCGCTTGGGAGTCCCATCTACTCGTGCAGATACCCGCGCTTGGGAGTCCCACCTACTCGTGCAGATACCCGCGCTTGGGAGTCCCACCTACTCGTGCGGATACCCGCGCTTGGGAGTCCCACCTACTCGTGCGGATACCCGCGCTTGGGAGTCCCACCGACTCGTGCGGATACCTGCGCTTGGGAGTCCCACCTACTCGTGCAGATACCCGCGCTTGGGAGTCCCACCTACTCTTGCAGATACCCGCGCTTGGGAGTCCCACCGACTCGTGCGGATACCTGCGCTTGGGAGTCCCACCTACTCGTGCAGATACCCGCGCTTGGGAGTCCCACCTACTCATGCAGATACCCGCGCTTGGGAGTCCCACCTACTCGTGCGGATACCCGCGCTTGGGAGTCCCACCTACTCGTGCAGATACCCGCGCTGGGGAGTCACACGTACTCGTGCGGATAACCGCGCTTGGGAGTCCCACCTACTCGTGCGGATACCCGCGCTTGGGAGTCCCACCTACTCTAGCGGATACCCGCGCTTGGGAGTCCCACCGACTCTTGCAGATACCCGCGCTTGGGAGTCCCATCTACTCGTGCGGATACCCGCGCGTGGGAGTCCCACCTACTCGTGCGGATACCCGCGCTTGGGAGTCCCACCTATTCGTGCGGATACCCGCGCTTGGGAGTCCCACCTACTCGTGCGGATACCCGCGCTTGGGAGTCCCACCTATTCGTGCGGATACCCACGCTTGGGAGTCCCACCTACTCGTGCGGATACCCGCGCGTGGGAGTCCCACCTACTCTTGCGGATACCCGCGCTTGGGAGTCCCACCTACTCGTGCAGATACCCGCGCTTGGGAGTCCCACCTACTCTTGCAGATACCCGCGCTTGGGAGTCCCATCTACTCGTGCGGATACCTGCGCGTGGGAGTCCCACCTACTCGTGCGGATACCCGCGCTTGGGAGTCCCACCTACTCGTGCGGATACCCGCGCTTGGGAGTTCCACCTACTCGTGCAGATATCCGCGCTTGGGAGTCCCACCTATTCGTGCGGATACCCGCGCTTGGGAGTCCCACCTACTCGTGCGGATACCCGCGCTTGGGAGTCCCACCTACTCTAGCGGATACCCGCGCTTGGGAGTCCCACCGACTCTTGCAGATACCCGCGCTTGGGAGTCCCATCTACTCGTGCGGATACCCGCGCGTGGGAGTCCCACCTACTCGTGCGGATACCCGCGCTTGGGAGTCCCACCTACTCGTGCGGATACCCGCGCTTGGGAGTTCCACCTACTCGTGCAGATATCCGCGCTTGGGAGTCCCACCTATTCGTGCGGATACCCGCGCTTGGGAGTCCCACCTACTCGTGCGGATACCCGCGCTTGGGAGTCCCACCTATTCGTGCGGATACCCACGCTTGGGAGTCCCACCTACTCGTGCGGATACCCGCGCTTGGGAGTCCCACCGACTCGTGCGGATACCTGCGCTTGGGAGTCCCACCTACTCGTGCAGATACCCGCGCTTGGGAGTCCCACCTACTCTTGCAGATACCCGCGCTTGGGAGTCCCATCTACTCGTGCGGATACCCGCGCGTGGGAGTCCCACCTACTCGTGCGGATACCCGCGCTTGGGAGTCCCACCTACTCGTGCGGATACCCGCGCTTGGGAGTTCCACCTACTCTTGCAGATACCCGCGCTTGGGAGTCCCATCTACTCGTGCGGATACCCGCGCGTGGGAGTCCCACATACTCGTGCGGATACCCGCGCTTGGGAGTCCCACCGACTCGCGCGGATACCTGCGCTTGGGAGTCCCACCTACTCGTGCAGATACCCGCGCTTGGGAGTCCCACCTACTCGTGCGGATACCCGCGCTTGGGAGTCCCACCTACTCGTGCGGATACCCGCGCTTGGGAGTCCCACCTACTCGTGCGGATACCCGCGCGTAGGAGTCCCACCTACTCGTGCGGAAACCCGCGCTTGGAAGTCCCACCTACTCTTGGGGATACCCGCGATTGGGAGTCCCATCTACTCGTGGGGATACCCGCGCTTGGGAGTCCCATCTACTCGTGGGGATACCCGCGCTTGGGAGTCCCACCTACTCGAGGGGATACCCGCGCTTGGGAGTTACACCTACTCTTGGGGATACCCGAGCTTGGGGTTCCACCTACTCGTGCGGATACCCGCGCTTGGGAGTCCCACGTACTCGTGCGGATACGCGCGCTTGGGAGTCCCACCAACTCGTGCGGATGCCCGCGCTTGGGAGTCCCACCTACTCGAGGGGATACCCGCGCTTGGGAGTTCCACCTACTCTTGGGGATACCCGCGCTTGGGGTTCCACCTACTCGTGCGGATAACCGCGCTTGGGAGTCCCACCTACTCGTGCGGATACCCGCGCTTGGGAGTCCGACCTACTCGTGCGGATATCCGCGCTTGGGAGTCCCACCTACTCTTGCAGATACCCGCGCTTGGGAGTCCCATCTACTCTTGCGGATACCCGCGCGTGGGAGTCCCACCTACTCGTGCGGATACCCGCGCTTGGGAGTCCCACCTACTCGTGCGGATACCCGCGCTTGGGAGTCCCACCTACTCTTGCAGATACCCGCGCTTGGGAGTCCCACCTACTCGTGCGGATACCCGCGCTTGGGAGACCCACCTACTCGTGCGGATACCCGCGCTTGGGAGTCCCACCTACTCTTGCAGATACCCGCGCTTGGGAGTCCCATCTACTCGTGCGGATACCCGCGCGTGGGAGTCCCACCTACTCGTGCGGATACCCGCGCTTGGGAGTCCCACCTACTCGTGGGGATACCCGCGCTTGGGAGTCCCATCTACTCGTGCAGATACCCGCGCTTGGGAGTCCCACCTACTCGTGCGGATACCCGCGCTTGGGAGTCCCACCTACTCGTGCGGATACCCGCGCTTGGGAGTCCCACCTACTCGTCGGGATACCCGCGCTTGGGAGTTCCACCTACTCGTGCGGATACCCGCGCTTCGGAGTCCCACCTACTCGTGCGGATACCCGCGCTTGGGAGTGTCACCTACTCGTGGGGATACCCGCGCTTGGGAGTTCCACCTACTCGTGCGGATACCCGCGCTTGGGAGTTTTACCTACTCGTGCGGATACCCGCGCGTGGGAGTCCCACCTACTCGTGCGGATACCCGCGCTTGGGAGTCCCATCTACTCGTGCGGATACCCGCGCGTGGGAGTCCCACCTACTCGTGCGGATACCCGCGCTTGGGAGTCCCACCTACTCGTGGGGATACCCGCGCCTGGGAGTTCCACCTACTCGTGCGGATACCCGCGCTTGGGAGTTCCACCTACTCGTGCGGATACCCGCGCTTGGGAGTCCCACCTACTCGTGCAGATACCCGCGCTTGGGAGTCCCACCTACTCGTGGGGATACCCGCGCTTGGGAGTTCCACCTACTCGTGCGGATACCCGCGCTTGGGAGTTCCACCTACTCGTGCGGATACCCGCGCTTGGGAGTCCCACCTACTCGTGCAGATACCCGCGCTTGGGAGTCCCAGCTACTCGTGCGGATACCCGCGCTTGGGAGTCCCATCTACTCGTGCGGATACCCGCGCGTGGGAGTCCCACCTACTCGTGCGGATACCCGCGCTTGGGTGTCCCACCTACTCGTGCGGATACCCCCGCTTGGGAGTCCCACCTACTCGTGCGGATACTCGCGCTGGGGAGTCCCACCTACTCGTGCGGATACCCGCGCTTGGGAGTCCCACCTACTCGTGCGGATACCCGCGCTTGGGAGTCCCACCTACTCGTGCGGATACCCGCGCTTGGGAGTCCCACCTACTCGTGCAGATACCCGCACTTGGGAGTCCCACCTACTCGTGCGGATACCCGCGCTTGGGAGTCCCACCTACTCGTGCGGATACCCGCGCTTGGGAGTCCCATCTACTCGTGCGGATACCCGCGCGTGGGAGTCCCACCGACTCGTGCGGATACCTGCGCTTGGGAGTCCCACCTACTCGTGCAGATACCCGCGTTTGGGAGTCCCACCTACTCTTGCAGATACCCGCGCTTGGGAGTCCCACCTACTCGTGCGGATACCCGCGCTTGGGAGTCCCACCGACTCGTGCGGATACCTGCGCTTGGGAGTCCCACCTACTCGTGCATATACCCGCGCTTGGGAGTCCCACCTACTCGTGCGGATACCCGCGCTTGGGAGTCCCACCTACTCGTGCGGATACCCGCGCTTGGGAGTCCCACCGACTCGTGCGGATACCTGCGCTTGGGAGTCCCACCTACTCGTGCATATACCCGCGCTTGGGAATCCCACCTACTCGTGCATATACCCGCGCTTGGGAGTCCCACCTACTCGTGCGGATACCCGCGCTTGGGAGTCCCACCTACTCGTGCGGATACCCGCGCTTGGGAGTCCCACCTACTCGTGCGGATACCCGCGCTTGGGAGTCCCACCTACTCGTGCGGATACCCGCGCTTGGGAGTCCCACCTACTCGTGCGGATACCCGCGCTTGGGAGTCCCACCTACTCGTGCGGATACCCGCGCGTGGGAGTCCCACCTACTCGTGGGGATACCCGCGCTTGGGAGTCCCATCTACTCGTGCGGATACCCGCGCTTGGGAGACCCACCTACTCGTGCGGATACCCGCGCTTGGGAGTCCCACCTACTCGTGCGGATACCCGCGCTTGGGAGTCCCACCTACTCTTGCAGATACCCGCGCTTGGGAGTCCCATCTACTCGTGCGGATACCCGCGCGTGGGAGTCCCACCTACTCGTGCGGATACCCGCGCTTGGGAGTTCCACCTACTCGTGCGGATACCCGCGCTTGGGAGTCCCACCTACTCGTGCGGATACCCGCGCTTGGGAGTCCCACCTACTCGTGCGGATACCCGCGCTTGGGAGTCCCACCTACTCGTGCGGATACCCGCGCGTGGGAGTCCCACCTACTCGTGCGGAAACCCGCGCTTGGAAGTCCCACCTACTCTTGGGGATACCCGCGATTGGGAGTCCCATCTACTCGTGGGGATACCCGCGCTTGGGAGTCCCATCTACTCGTGCGGATACCCGCGCGTGGGAGTCCCATCTACTCGTGCGGATACCCGCGCGTGGGAGTCCCACCTACTCGTGCGGATACCCGCGCTTGGGAGTCCCACCTACTCGTGGGGATACCCGCGCTTGGGAGTCCCATCTACTCGTGCAGATACCCGCGCTTGGGAGTCCCACCTACTCGTGCGGATACCCGCGCTTGGGAGTCCCACCTACTCGTGCGGATACCCGCGCTTGGGAGACCCACCTACTCGTGCGGATACCCGCGCTTGGGAGTCCCACCTACTCTTGCAGATACCCGCGCTTGGGAGTCCCATCTACTCGTGCGGATACCCGCGCGTGGGAGTCCCACCTACTCGTGCGGATACCCGCGCTTGGGAGTCCCACCTACTCGTGGGGATACCCGCGCTTGGGAGTCCCATCTACTCGTGCAGATACCCGCGCTTGGGAGTCCCACCTACTCGTGCGGATACCCGCGCGTGGGAGTCCCACCTACTCGTGCGGATACCCGCGCTTGGGAGTTCCACCTACTCGTGCGGATACCCGCGCTTGGGAGTCCCACCTACTCGTGCGGATACCCGCGCTTGGGAGTCCCACCTACTCGTGCGGATACCCGCGCTTGGGAGTCCCACCTACTCGTGCGGATACCCGCGCGTGGGAGTCCCACCTACTCGTGCGGAAACCCGCGCTTGGAAGTCCCACCTACTCTTGGGGATACCCGCGCTTGGGAGTCCCATCTACTCGTGCGGATACCCGCGCGTGGGAGTCCCACCTACTCGTGCGGATACCCGCGCTTGGGAGTCCCACCTACTCGTGGGGATACCCGCGCTTGGGAGTCCCATCTACTCGTGCAGATACCCGCGCTTGGGAGTCCCACCTACTCGTGCAGATACCCGCGCTTGGGAGTCCCACCTACTCGTGCGGATACCCGCGCTTGGGAGTCCCACCTACTCGTGCGGATACCCGCGCTTGGGAGTCCCACCGACTCGTGCGGATACCTGCGCTTGGGAGGCCACCTACTCGTGCAGATACCCGCGCTTGGGAGTCCCACCTACTCTTGCAGATACCCGCGCTTGGGAGTCCCACCGACTCGTGCGGATACCTGCGCTTGGGAGTCCCACCTACTCGTGCAGATACCCGCGCTTGGGAGTCCCACCTACTCATGCAGATACCCGCGCTTGGGAGTCCCACCTACTCGTGCGGATACCCGCGCTTGGGAGTCCCACCTACTCGTGCAGATACCCGCGCTGGGGAGTCACACGTACTCGTGCGGATAACCGCGCTTGGGAGTCCCACCTACTCGTGCGGATACCCGCGCTTGGGAGTCCCACCTACTCTAGCGGATACCCGCGCTTGGGAGTCCCACCGACTCTTGCAGATACCCGCGCTTGGGAGTCCCATCTACTCGTGCGGATACCCGCGCGTGGGAGTCCCACCTACTCGTGCGGATACCCGCGCTTGGGAGTCCCACCTATTCGTGCGGATACCCGCGCTTGGGAGTCCCACCTACTCGTGCGGATACCCGCGCTTGGGAGTCCCACCTATTCGTGCGGATACCCACGCTTGGGAGTCCCATCTACTCGTGCGGATACCCGCGCGTGGGAGTCCCACCTACTCTTGCGGATACCCGCGCTTGGGAGTCCCACCTACTCGTGCAGATACCCGCGCTTGGGAGTCCCACCTACTCTTGCAGATACCCGCGCTTGGGAGTCCCATCTACTCGTGCGGATACCTGCGCGTGGGAGTCCCACCTACTCGTGCGGATACCCGCACTTGGGAGTCCCACCTACTCGTGCGGATACCCGCGCTTGGGAGTTCCACCTACTCGTGCAGATATCCGCGCTTGGGAGTCCCACCTATTCGTGCGGATACCCGCGCTTGGGAGTCCCACCTACTCGTGCGGATACCCGCGCTTGGGAGTCCCACCTACTCTAGCGGATACCCGCGCTTGGGAGTCCCACCGACTCTTGCAGATACCCGCGCTTGGGAGTCCCATCTACTCGTGCGGATACCCGCGCGTGGGAGTCCCACCTACTCGTGCGGATACCCGCGCTTGGGAGTCCCACCTACTCGTGCGGATACCCGCGCTTGGGAGTTCCACCTACTCGTGCAGATATCCGCGCTTGGGAGTCCCACCTATTCGTGCGGATACCCGCGCTTGGGAGTCCCACCTACTCGTGCGGATACCCGCGCTTGGGAGTCCCACCTATTCGTGCGGATACCCACGCTTGGGAGTCCCACCTACTCGTGCGGATACCCGCGCTTGGGAGTCCCACCGACTCGTGCGGATACCTGCGCTTGGGAGTCCCACCTACTCGTGCAGATACCCGCGCTTGGGAGTCCCACCTACTCTTGCAGATACCCGCGCTTGGGAGTCCCATCTACTCGTGCGGATACCCGCGCGTGGGAGTCCCACCTACTCGTGCGGATACCCGCGCTTGGGAGTCCCACCTACTCGTGCGGATACCCGCGCTTGGGAGTTCCACCTACTCGTGCAGATATCCGCGCTTGGGAGTCCCACCTATACGTGCGGATACCCACGCTTGGGAGTCCCACCTACTCGTGCGGATAGCCGCGCGTGGGAGTCCCACCTACTCGTGCGGATACCCGCGCTTGGGAGTCCCACCTACTCGTGCAGATACCCGCGCTTGGGAGTCCCACCTACTCTTGCAGATACCCGCGCTTGGGAGTCCCATCTACTCGTGCGGATACCCGCGCGTGGGAGTTCCACCTACTCGTGCGGATACCCGCGCTTGGGAGTCCCACCGACTCGCGCGGATACCTGCGCTTGGGAGTCCCACCTACTCGTGCAGATACCCGCGCTTGGGAGTACCATCTACTCTTGCAGATACCCGCGCTTGGGAGTCCCACCTATTCGTGCGGATACCCGCGCGTGGGAGTCCCACCTACTCGTGCGGATACCCGCGCTTGGGAGTTCCACCTACTCGTGCGGATACCCGCGCTTGGGAGTCCCACCTACTCGTTCGGATACCCGCGCTTGGGAGTCCCACCTACTCGTGCGGATACCCGCGCTTGGGAGTCCCACCTACTCGTGCGGATACCCGCGCTTGGGAGTCCCACCTACTCGTGCAGATACCCGCGCTTGGGAGTCCCACCTACTCGTGCGGATACCCGCGCTTGGGAGTCCCACCTACTCGTGCGGATACCCGCGCTTGGGAGTCCCACCTACTCGTGCGGATACCCGCGCTTGGGAGTCCCACCGACTCGTGCGGATACCTGCGCTTGGGAGTCCCACCTACTCGTGCAGATACCCGCGCTTGGGAGTCCCACCTACTCGTGCGGATACCCGCGCTTGGGAGTTCCACCTACTCGTGCAGATATCCGCGCTTGGGAGTCCCACCTATTCGTGCGGATACCCGCGCTTGGGAGTCCCACCTACTCGTGCGGATACCCGCGCTTGGGAGTCCCACCTACTCGTGCGGATACCCGCGCTTGGGAGTTCCACCTACTCGTGCAGATATCCGCGTTTGGGAGTCCCACCTATTCGTGCGGATACCCGCGCTTGGGAGTCCCACCTACTCGTGCGGATCGTGCGGATACCCGCGCGTGGGAGTCCCACCTACTCGTGCGGATACCCGCGCTTGGGAGTTCCACCTACTCGTGCGGATACCCGCGCTTGGGAGTCCCACCTACTCGTGCGGATACCCGCGCTTGGGAGTCCCACCTACTCGTGCGGATACCCGCGCTTGGGAGTCCCACCTACTCGTTCGGATACCCGCGCGTGGGAGTCCCACCTACTCGTGCGGAAACCGTGCTTGGGAGTCCCATCTACTCGTGGGGATACCCGCGCTTGGGAGTCCCACCTACTCGAGGGGATACCCGCGCTTGGGAGTTCCACCTACTCTTGGGGATACCCGCGCTTGGGGTTCCACCTACTCGTGCGGATACCCGAGCTTGGGAGTTTCACCTACTCGTGCGGATACCCGCGCTGGGGAGTCCCATCTACTCTTGCGGATACCCGCGCTGGGGAGTCCCACCTACTCGTGCGGATACCCGCGCTTGGGAGTCCCACGTACTCGTGCGGATACCCGCGCTTGGGAGTCCCACCTACTCGTGCGGATAACCGCGCTTGGGAGTCCCACCTACTCGTGCGGATACCCGCGCTTGGGAGTCCCACCTACTCGTGCGGATACCCTCGCTTGGGAGTCTCACCTACTCGTGCAAATCCCCGCGCTTGGGAGTCCCATCTACTCGTGCGGATACCCGCGCGTGGGAGTCCCACCTACTCGTACGGATACCCGCGCTTGGGAGTCCCACCTACTCGTGGGGATACCCGCGCTTGGGAGCCCCACCTACTCGTGCGGATACCCGCGCTTGGGAGTCCCACCTACTCGTGCGGATACCCGCGCTTGGGAGTCAATGCTATTTACGAGAACTTACAAAAATGTCATCAACTAAGAAAATTCAAATAATTTCTATGATTACTTTTTATTACAGTTACATAAATTTGTTACCAGTTATAAAATAAGGTAAAATTTATTATCACAACCATATGAAAGACTTTCATAAAAATTACTCAATTTAGCATTTTAAAGCTATTTACGAGAACTTACAAAAATGTCATCTACTAAGAAAAGTCAAATAATTTTCATGATAATTTTTTATTCCAGAGACATAAATTTGTCACCATTTATATAATGAGGTAAAAATCATTATCATAACTATATGAAAAAATTTCAAAAATTTTTTTTACTCTATTTTAGCTTGGAAAGCACTTTAAAGCAATTTTTACAATAACACAAAAAATGTGCATGTACATATCGAATCATAAGGTCCAGACTTATTTTCATATGTGATGATTGTATTAGTTTAGCTAGTTGGTTCCACAGAACCATTGTATGACTCCCAAGCGCGGGTATCTGCACGAGTATATCGGACTCCCAAGCGCGGGTATCTGCACGAGTAGGTCGGACTCCCAAGCGCGGGTATCCGCACGAGTAGGTGGGATTTCCAAGCGCGGGTATCTGCACGAGTAGGTGGGACTCCCAAGCGCGGGTATCCGCACGAATAGGTG
Organism: Leptarthrus brevirostris; assembly: GCA_964036015.1. Lineage (NCBI taxonomy): Eukaryota > Metazoa > Arthropoda > Insecta > Diptera > Asilidae > Leptarthrus > Leptarthrus brevirostris. The sequence goes on along the minus strand of OZ038373.1, from coordinate 38,394,413 downwards.
GGACTCCCAAGCGCGGATATATGCACGAATAGGAGGGACTCCCAAGCGCGGGTATCCGCAAGAGTAGGTGGGACACCCAAGCGCGGGTATCCGCACGAGTAGGTGGGAATCCCAAGCGCGGGTATCCGCACGAGTAGGTGGGACTCCAAAGTGCGGGTATCTGCACGAGTAGGTGGGACTCCCAAGCGCGGGTATCCGCACGAGTAGGTGGGACTCCCAAGCGCGGGTATCCGCACGAGTAGGTGGGACTCCCAAGCGCGGGTATCCGCACGAGTAGGTGGGACTCCCCAGCGCGGGTATCCGCACGAGTTGGTGGGACTCCCAAGCGCGGGTATCCGCACGAGTAGGTGGGACACCAAAGCGCGGGTATCCGCACGAGTAGGTGGGACTCCCACGCGCGGGTATCCGCACGAGTAGATGGGACTCCCAAGCGCGGGTATCCGCACGAGTAGGTGGGACTCCCAAGCGCGGGTATCTGCACGGACTCCCCAGCGCGGGTATCCGCACGAGTAGGTGGGAATCCCAAGCGCGGGTATCTGCACGAGTAGGTGGGACTCCCAAGCGCGGGTATCCGCACGAGTAGGTTGAACTCCCAAGCGCGGGTATCCGCACGAGTAGGTGGGACTCCCAAGTGCGGGTATCTGCACGAGTAGGTGGGACTCCCAAGCGCGGGTATCCGCACGAGTAGGTGGGACTCCCAAGCGCGGGTATCCGCACGAGTAGGTGGGACTCCCAAGCGCGGGTATCCGCACGAGTAGGTGGGACTCCCAAGCGCGGGTATCCGCACGAGTAGGTGGGACTCCCCAGCGCGGGTATCCGCACGAGTAGGTGGGACTCCCAAGCGCGGGTATCCGAACGAGTAGGTGGGACACCCAAGCGCGGGTATCCGCACGAGTAGGTGGGACTCCCACGCGCGGGTATCCGCACGAGTAGATGGGACTCCCAAGCGCGGGTATCCGCACGAGTAGGTGGGACTCCCAAGCGCGGGTATCCGAACGAGTAGGTGGGACTCCCACGCGCGGGTATCCGCACGAGTAGATGGGACTCCCAAGCGCGGGTATCCGCACGAGTAGGTGGGACTCCCAAGCGCGGGTATCTGCACGAGTAGGTGGGACTCCCAAGCGCGGGTATCCGCACGAGTAGGTGGAACTCCCAAGCGCGGGTATCCGCACGAGTATGTGGTACTCCCAAGCGCGGGTATCCGCACGAGTAGGTGGGACTCCCAAGCGCGGGTATCCGCACGAGTAGGTGGGACTCCCACGCGCGGGTATCCGCACGAGTAGATGGGACTCCCAAGCGCGGGTATCCGCACGAGTAGGTGGGACTCCCAAGCGCGGGTATCTGCACGAGTAGGTGGGACTACCAAGCGCGGTTATCCCCACGAGTAGGTGGCACTCCCAAGCGTGGTGGAGACGTAGGTGGGACTCGTGCGGATACTCGCGCTTGGGAGTCCCACCTACTCGTGCGGATACCCGCGCTTGGTAGTCCCACCTACTCGTGCGGATACTCGCGCTTGGGTGTCCCACCTACTCGTGCGGAAACTCGCGCGTGGGAGTCTCACCTACTCGTGCAAATTACCGCACTTGGGAGTCCCACCTACTCGTGCGGATACCCGCGCTTGGGAGTCCCACCTACTCGTGCGGATACCCGCGCGTGGGAGTCCCACCGACTCGTGCGGATACCTGCGCTTGGGAGTCCCACCTACTCGTGCAGATACCCGCGCTTGGGAGTCCCACCTACTCTTGCAGATACGCGCGCTTGGGAGTCCCACCTACTCGTGCGGATACCCGCGCTTGGGAGTTCCACCTACTCGTGCGGATAACCGCGCTGGGGAGTCCCACCTACTCGTGCGGATACCCGCGCTTGGGAGTCCCACCTACTCGTGCGGATACCCGCGCTTGGGAGTCCCACCGACTCGTGCGGATACCTGCGCTTGGGAGTCCCACCTACTCGTGCGGATACCCGCGCTGGGGAGTCCCACCTACTCTTGCAGATACCCGCGCTTGGGAGTCCCACCTACTCTTGCAGATACGCGCGCTTGGGAGTCCCACCTACTCGTGCGGATACCCGCGCTTGGGAGTCCCACCTACTCGTGCAGATACCCGCGCTGGGGAGTCCCACGTACTCGTGCGGATAACCGCGCTTGGGAGTCCCACCTACTCGTGCGGATACCCGCGCTTGGGAGTCCCACCTACTCTAGCGGATACCCGCGCTTGGGAGTCCCACCGACTCTTGCAGATACCCGCGCTTGGGAGTCCCATCTACTCGTGCGGATACCCGCGCGTGGGAGTCCCACCTACTCGTGCGGATACCCGCGCTTGGGAGTCCCACCTACTCGTGCGGATACCCGCGCTGGGGAGTTCCACCTACTCGTGCAGATATCCGCGCTTGGGAGTCCCACCTATTCGTGCGGATACCCGCGCTTGGGAGTCCCACCTACTCGTGCGGATACCCGCGCTTGGGAGTCCCACCTACTCGTGCGGATACCCGCGCTTGGGAGTCCCACCGACTCGTGCGGATACCTGCGCTTGGGAGTCCCACCTACTCTTGGGGATACCCGCGATTGGGAGTCCCATCTACTCGTGGGGATACCCGCGCTTGGGAGTCCCATCTACTCGTGGGGATACCCGCGCTTGGGAGTCCCACCTACTCGAGGGGATACCCGCGCTTGGGAGTTCCACCTACTCTTGGGGATACCCGCGCTTGGGGTTCCACCTACTCGTGCGGATACCCGCGCTTGGGAGTCCCACGTACTCGTGCGGATACGCGCGCTTGGGAGTCCCACCTACTCGTGCGGATACCCGCGCTTGGGAGTCCCACCTACTAGAGGGGATACCCGCGCTTGGGAGTTCCACCTACTCTTGGGGATACCCGCGCTTGGGGTTCCACCTACTCGTGCGGATAACCGCGCTTGGGAGTCCCACCTACTCGTGCGGATACCCGCGCTTGGGAGTCCCACCTACTCGTGCGGATACCCGCGCTTGGGAGTCCCACCTACTCTTGCAGATACCCGCGCTTGGGAGTCCCACCTACTCGTGCGGATACCCGCGCTTGGGAGTCCCACCTACTCGTGCGGATACCCGCGCTTGGGAGTCCCACCTACTCTTGCAGATACCCGCGCTTGGGAGTCCCATCTACTCGTGCGGATACCCGCGCGTGGGAGTCCCACCTACTCGTGCGGATACCCGCGCTTGGGAGTTCCACCTACTCGTGCGGATACCCGCTCTTGGGAGTCCCACCTACTCGTGCGGATACCCGCGCTTGGGAGTCCCACCTACTCGTGCGGATACCCGCGCTTGGGAGTCCCATCTACTCGTGGGGATACCCGCGCTTGGGAGTCCCACCTACTCGAGGGGATACCCGCGCTTGGGAGTTCCACCTACTCTTGGGGATACCCGCGCTTGGGGTTCCACCTACTCGTGCGGATACCCGAGCTTGGGAGTCCCATCTACTCGTGCGGATACCCGCGCGTGGGAGTCCCACCTACTCGTGCGGATACCCGCGCTTGGGAGTCCCACCTACTCTAGCGGATACCCGCGCTTGGGAGTCCCACCGACTCTTGCAGATACCCGCGCTTGGGAGTCCCACCTACTCTTGCAGATACCCGCGCTTGGGAGTCCCACCTATTCGTGCGGATACCCGCGCGTGGGAGTCCCACCTACTCGTGCGGATACCCGCGCTTGGGAGTTCCACCTACTCGTGCGGATACCCGCGCTTGGGAGTCCCACCTACTCGTGCGGATACCCGCGCTTGGGAGTCCCACCTACTCGAGGGGATACCCGCGCTTGGGAGTTCCACCTACTCTTGGGGATACCCGCGCTTGGGGTTCCACCTACTCGTGCGGATACCCGAGCTTGGGAGTCCCATCTACTCGTGCGGATACCCGCGCGTGGGAGTCCCACCTACTCGTGCGGATACCCGCGCTTGGGAGTCCCACCTACTCTAGCGGATACCCGCGCTTGGGAGTCCCACCGACTCTTGCAGATACCCGCGCTTGGGAGTCCCACCTACTCTTGCAGATACCCGCGCTTGGGAGTCCCACCTATTCGTGCGGATACCCGCGCGTGGGAGTCCCACCTACTCGTGCGGATACCCGCGCTTGGGAGTTCCACCTACTCGTGCGGATACCCGCGCTTGGGAGTCCCACCTACTCGTGCGGATACCCGCGCTTGGGAGTCCCACCTACTCGTGCGGATACCCGCGCTTGGGAGTCCCACCTACTCGTGCGGATACCCGCGCGTGGGAGTCCCACCTACTCGTGCGGAAACCCGCGCTTGGAAGTCCCACCTACTCTTGGGGATACCCGCGATTGGGAGTCCCATCTACTCGTGGGGATACCCGCGCTTGGGAGTCCCATCTACTCGTGGGGATACCCGCGCTTGGGAGTCCCACCTACTCGAGGGGATACCCGCGCTTGGGAGTTCCACCTACTCTTGGGGATACCCGCGCTTGGGGTTCCACCTACTCGTGCGGATACCCGCGCTTGGGAGTCCCACGTACTCGTGCGGATACGCGCGCTTGGGAGTCCCACCTACTCGTGCGGATACCCGCGCTTGGGAGTCCCACCTACTAGAGGGGATACCCGCGCTTGGGAGTTCCACCTACTCTTGGGGATACCCGCGCTTGGGGTTCCACCTACTCGTGCGGATAACCGCGCTTGGGAGTCCCACCTACTCGTGCGGATACCCGCGCTTGGGAGTCCCACCTACTCGTGCGGATACCCGCGCTTGGGAGTCCCACCTACTCTTGCAGATACCCGCGCTTGGGAGTCCCACCTACTCGTGCGGATACCCGCGCTTGGGAGTCCCACCTACTCGTGCGGATACCCGCGCTTGGGAGTCCCACCTACTCTTGCAGATACCCGCGCTTGGGAGTCCCATCTACTCGTGCGGATACCCGCGCGTGGGAGTCCCACCTACTCGTGCGGATACCCGCGCTTGGGAGTCCCACCTACTCGTGCGGATACCCGCGCTTGGGAGTCCCACCTACTCTTGCAGATACCCGCGCTTGGGAGTCCCACCTACTCGTGCGGATACCCGCGCTTGGGAGACCCACCTACTCGTGCGGATACCCGCGCTTGGGAGTCCCACCTACTCTTGCAGATACCCGCGCTTGGGAGTCCCATCTACTCGTGCGGATACCCGCGCGTGGGAGTCCCACCTACTCGTGCGGATACCCGCGCTTGGGAGTCCCACCTACTCGTGGGGATACCCGCGCTTGGGAGTCCCATCTACTCGTGCAGATACCCGCGCTTGGGAGTCCCACCTACTCGTGCGGATACCCGCGCTTGGGAGTCCCACCTACTCGTGCGGATACCCGCGCGTGGGAGTCCCACCTACTCGTGCGGATACCCGCGCTTGGGAGTCCCACCTACTCGTGCGGATACCCGCGCTTGGGAGTTCCACCTACTCGTGCAGATATCCGCGCTTGGGAGTCCCACCTATTCGTGCGGATACCCACGCTTGGGAGTACCACCTACTCGTGCGGATACCCGCGCGTGGGAGTCCCACCTACTCGTGCGGATACCCGCGCTTGGGAGTCCCACCTACTCGTGCGGATACCCGCGCTTGGGAGTCCCACCTACTCTTGCAGATACCCGCGCTTGGGAGTCCCATCTACTCGTGCGGATACCCGCGCGTGGGAGTCCCACATACTCGTGCGGATACCCGCGCTTGGGAGTCCCACCGACTCGCGCGGATACCTGCGCTTGGGAGTCCCACCTACTCGTGCAGATACCCGCGCTTGGGAGTCCCACCTACTCGTGCGGATACCCGCGCTTGGGAGTCCCACCTACTCGTGCGGATACCCGCGCTTGGGAGTCCCACCTACTCGTGCGGATACCCGCGCGTGGGAGTCCCACCTACTCGTGCGGAAACCCGCGCTTGGAAGTCCCACCTACTCTTGGGGATACCCGCGATTGGGAGTCCCATCTACTCGTGGGGATACCCGCGCTTGGGAGTCCCATCTACTCGTGGGGATACCCGCGCTTGGGAGTCCCACCTACTCGAGGGGATACCCGCGCTTGGGAGTTCCACCTACTCTTGGGGATACCCGAGCTTGGGGTTCCACCTACTCGTGCGGATACCCGCGCTTGGGAGTCCCACGTACTCGTGCGGATACGCGCGCTTGGGAGTCCCACCTACTCGTGCGGATACCCGCGCTTGGGAGTCCCACCTACTCGAGGGGATACCCGCGCTTGGGAGTTCCACCTACTCTTGGGGATACCCGCGCTTGGGGTTCCACCTACTCGTGCGGATAACCGCGCTTGGGAGTCCCACCTACTCGTGCGGATACCCGCGCTTGGGAGTCCCACCTACTCGTGCGGATACCCGCGCTTGGGAGTCCCACCTACTCTTGCAGATACCCGCGCTTGGGAGTCCCATCTACTCTTGCGGATACCCGCGCGTGGGAGTCCCACCTACTCGTGCGGATACCCGCGCTTGGGAGTCCCACCTACTCGTGCGGATACCCGCGCTTGGGAGTCCCACCTACTCTTGCAGATACCCGCGCTTGGGAGTCCCACCTACTCGTGCGGATACCCGCGCTTGGGAGACCCACCTACTCGTGCGGATACCCGCGCTTGGGAGTCCCACCTACTCTTGCAGATACCCGCGCTTGGGAGTCCCATCTACTCGTGCGGATACCCGCGCGTGGGAGTCCCACCTACTCGTGCGGATACCCGCGCTTGGGAGTCCCACCTACTCGTGCGGATACCCGCGCGTGGGAGTCCCACCTACTCGTGCGGATACCCGCGCTTGGGAGTCCCATCTACTCGTGCGGATACCCGCGCGTGGGAGTCCCACCTACTCGTGCGGATACCCGCGCTTGGGAGTCCCACCTACTCGTGGGGATACCCGCGCCTGGGAGTTCCACCTACTCGTGCGGATACCCGCGCTTGGGAGTTCCACCTACTCGTGCGGATACCCGCGCTTGGGAGTCCCACCTACTCGTGCAGATACCCGCGCTTGGGAGTCCCACCTACTCGTGGGGATACCCGCGCTTGGGAGTTCCACCTACTCGTGCGGATACCCGTGCTTGGGAGTCCCACCTACTCGTGCGGATACCCGCGCTTGGGAGTCCCACCTACTCGTGCAGATACCCGCGCTTGGGAGTCCCACCTACTCGTGCGGATACCCGCGCGTGGGAGTCCCACCTACTCGTGCAGATACCCGCGCTTGGGAGTCCCACCTACTCGTGCGGATACCCGCGCGTGGGAGTCCCACCTACTCGTGCGGATACCCGCGCTTGGGAGTCCCATCTACTCGTGCGGATACCCGCGCGTGGGAGTCCCACCTACTCGTGCGGATACCCGCGCTTGGGAGTCCCACCTACTCGTGGGGATACCCGCGCCTGGGAGTTCCACCTACTCGTGCGGATACCCGCGCTTGGGAGTTCCACCTACTCGTGCGGATACCCGCGCTTGGGAGTCCCACCTACTCGTGCAGATACCCGCGCTTGGGAGTCCCACCTACTCGTGGGGATACCCGCGCTTGGGAGTTCCACCTACTCGTGCGGATACCCGTGCTTGGGAGTCCCACCTACTCGTGCGGATACCCGCGCTTGGGAGTCCCACCTACTCGTGCAGATACCCGCGCTTGGGAGTCCCACCTACTCGTGCGGATACCCGCGCGTGGGAGTCCCACCTACTCGTGCGGATACCCGCGCTTGGGAGTCCCATCTACTCGTGCGGATACCCGCGCGTGGGAGTCCCACCTACTCGTGCGGATACCCGCGCTTGGGAGTCCCACCTACTCGTGGGGATACCCGCGCTTGGGAGTTCCACCTACTCGTGCGGATACCCGCGCTTGGGAGTTCCACCTACTCGTGCGGATACCCGCGCTTGGGAGTCCCACCTACTCGTGCAGATACCCGCGCTTGGGAGTCCCAGCTACTCGTGCGGATACCCGCGCTTGGGAGTCCCATCTACTCGTGCGGATACCCGCGCTTGGGAGTTTTACCTACTCGTGCGGATACCCGCGCTTGGGAGTCCCACCTACTCGTGCAGATACCCGCGCTTGGGAGTCCCACCTACTCGTGCGGATACCCGCGCGTGGGAGTCCCACCTACTCGTGCGGATACCCGCGCTTGGGAGTCCCATCTACTCGTGTGGATACCCGCGCGTGGGAGTCCCACCTACTCGTGCGGATACCCGCGCTTGGGAGTCCCACCTACTCGTGGGGATACCCGCGCCTGGGAGTTCCACCTACTCGTGCGGATACCCGCGCTTGGGAGTTCCACCTACTCGTGCGGATACCCGCGCTTGGGAGTCCCACCTACTCGTGCAGATACCCGCGCTTGGGAGTCCCACCTACTCGTGGGGATACCCGCGCTTGGGAGTTCCACCTACTCGTGCGGATACCCGTGCTTGGGAGTCCCACCTACTCGTGCGGATACCCGCGCTTGGGAGTCCCACCTACTCGTGCAGATACCCGCGCTTGGGAGTCCCACCTACTCGTGCGGATACCCGCGCGTGGGAGTCCCACCTACTCGTGCGGATACCCGCGCTTGGGATTCCCATCTACTCGTGCGGATACCCGCGCGTGGGAGTCCCACCTACTCGTGCGGATACCCGCGCTTGGGAGTCCCACCTACTCGTGGGGATACCCGCGCTTGGGAGTTCCACCTACTCGTGCGGATACCCGCGCTTGGGAGTTCCACCTACTCGTGCGGATACCCGCGCTTGGGAGTCCCACCTACTCGTGCAGATACCCGCGCTTGGGAGTCCCAGCTACTCGTGCGGATACCCGCGCTTGGGAGTCCCATCTACTCGTGCGGATACCCGCGCGTGGGAGTCCCACCTACTCGTGCGGATACCCGCGCTTGGGTGTCCCACCTACTCGTGCGGATACCCCCGCTTGGGAGTCCCACCTACTCGTGCGGATACTCGTGCTGGGGAGTCCCACCTACTCGTGCGGATACCCGCGCTTGGGAGTCCCACCTACTCGTGCGGATACCCGCGCTTGGGAGTCCCACCTACTCGTGCGGATACCCGCGCTTGGGAGTCCCACCTACTCGTGCAGATACCCGCACTTGGGAGTCCCACCTACTCGTGCGGATACCCGCGCTTGGGAGTCCCACCTACTCGTGCGGATACCCGCGCTTGGGAGTCCCATCTACTCGTGCGGATACCCGCGCGTGGGAGTCCCACCGACTCGTGCGGATACCTGCGCTTGGGAGTCCCACCTACTCGTGCAGATACCCGCGTTTGGGAGTCCCACCTACTCTTGCAGATACCCGCGCTTGGGAGTCCCACCTACTCGTGCGGATACCCGCGCTTGGGAGTCCCACCGACTCGTGCGGATACCTGCGCTTGGGAGTCCCACCTACTCGTGCATATACCCGCGCTTGGGAGTCCCACCTACTCGTGCGGATACCCGCGCTTGGGAGTCCCACCTACTCGTGCGGATACCCGCGCTTGGGAGTCCCACCGACTCGTGCGGATACCTGCGCTTGAGAGTCCCACCTACTCGTGCATATACCCGCGCTTGGGAGTCCCACCTACTCGTGCATATACCCGCGCTTGGGAGTCCCACCTACTCGTGCGGATACCCGCGCTTGGGAGTCCCACCTACTCGTGCGGATACCCGCGCTTGGGAGTCCCACCTACTCGTGCGGATACCCGCGCTTGGGAGTCCCACCGACTCGTGCGGATACCTGCGCTTGGGAGTCCCACCTACTCGTGCATATACCCGCGCTTGGGAGTCCCACCTACTCGTGCGGATACCCGCGCTTGGGAGTCCCACCTACTCGTGGGGATACCCGCGCTTGGGAGTCCCATCTACTCGTGCGGATACCCGCGCTTGGGAGACCCACCTACTCGTGCGGATACCCGCGCTTGGGAGTCCCACCTACTCGTGCGGATACCCGCGCTTGGGAGTCCCACCTACTCTTGCAGATACCCGCGCTTGGGAGTCCCATCTACTCGTGCGGATACCCGCGCGTGGGAGTCCCACCTACTCGTGCGGATACCCGCGCTTGGGAGTCCCACCGACTCGTGCGGATACCTGCGCTTGGGAGTCCCACCTACTCGTGCATATACCCGCGCTTGGGAGTCCCACCTACTCGTGCGGATACCCGCGCTTGGGAGTCCCACCTACTCGTGCGGATACCCGCGCTTGGGAGTCCCACCTACTCGTGCGGATACCCGCGCTTGGGAGTCCCACCTACTCGTGCGGATACCCGCGCTTGGGAGTCCCACCTACTCGTGCGGATACCCGCGCTTGGGAGTCCCACCTACTCGTGCGGATACCCGCGCGTGGGAGTCCCACCTACTCGTGCGGAAACCCGCGCTTGGAAGTCCCACCTACTCTTGGGGATACCCGCGATTGGGAGTACCATCTACTCGTGGGGATACCCGCGCTTGGGAGTCCCATCTACTCGTGCGGATACCCGCGCGTGGGAGTCCCATCTACTCGTGCGGATACCCGCGCGTGGGAGTCCCACCTACTCGTGCGGATACCCGCGCTTGGGAGTCCCACCTACTCGTGGGGATACCCGCGCTTGGGAGTCCCATCTACTCGTGCAGATACCCGCGCTTGGGAGTCCCACCTACTCGTGCGGATACCCGCGCTTGGGAGTCCCACCTACTCGTGCGGATACCCGCGCTTGGGAGACCCACCTACTCGTGCGGATACCCGCGCTTGGGAGTCCCACCTACTCTTGCAGATACCCGCGCTTGGGAGTCCCATCTACTCGTGCGGATACCCGCGCGTGGGAGTCCCACCTACTCGTGCGGATACCCGCGCTTGGGAGTCCCACCTACTCGTGGGGATACCCGCGCTTGGGAGTCCCATCTACTCGTGCAGATACCCGCGCTTGGGAGTCCCACCTACTCGTGCGGATACCCGCGCGTGGGAGTCCCACCTACTCGTGCGGATACCCGCGCTTGGGAGTTCCACCTACTCGTGCGGATACCCGCGCTTGGGAGTCCCACCTACTCGTGCGGATACCCGCGCTTGGGAGTCCCACCTACTCGTGCGGATACCCGCGCTTGGGAGTCCCACCTACTCGTGCGGATACCCGCGCGTGGGAGTCCCACCTACTCGTGCGGAAACCCGCGCTTGGAAGTCCCACCTACTCTTGGGGATACCCGCGCTTGGGAGTCCCATCTACTCGTGCGGATACCCGCGCGTGGGAGTCCCACCTACTCGTGCGGATACCCGCGCTTGGGAGTCCCACCTACTCGTGGGGATACCCGCGCTTGGGAGTCCCATCTACTCGTGCAGATACCCGCGCTTGGGAGTCCCACCTACTCGTGCAGATACCCGCGCTTGGGAGTCCCACCTACTCGTGCGGATACCCGCGCTTGGGAGTCCCACCGACTCGTGCGGATACCTGCGCTTGGGAGTCCCACCTACTCGTGCAGATACCCGCGCTTGGGAGTCCCACCTACTCTTGCAGATACCCGCGCTTGGGAGTCCCACCGACTCGTGCGGATACCTGCGCTTGGGAGTCCCACCTACTCGTGCAGATACCCGCGCTTGGGAGTCCCACCTACTCATGCAGATACCCGCGCTTGGGAGTCCCACCTACTCGTGCGGATACCCGCGCTTGGGAGTCCCACCTACTCGTGCAGATACCCGCGCTGGGGAGTCCCACGTACTCGTGCGGATAACCGCGCTTGGGAGTCCCACCTACTCGTGCGGATACCCGCGCTTGGGAGTCCCACCTACTCTAGCGGATACCCGCGCTTGGGAGTCCCACCGACTCTTGCAGATACCCGCGCTTGGGAGTCCCATCTACTCGTGCGGATACCCGCGCGTGGGAGTTCCACCTACTCGTGCGGATACCTGCGCTTGGGAGTCCCACCTACTCGTGCAGATACCCGCGCTTGGGAGTCCCACCTACTCATGCAGATACCCGCGCTTGGGAGTCCCACCTACTCGTGCGGATACCCGCGCTTGGGAGTCCCACCTACTCGTGCAGATACCCGCGCTGGGGAGTCCCACGTACTCGTGCGGAAAACCGCGCTTGGGAGTCCCACCTACTCGTGCGGATACCCGCGCTTGGGAGTCCCACCTACTCTAGCGGATACCCGCGCTTGGGAGTCCCACCGACTCTTGCAGATACCCGCGCTTGGGAGTCCCATCTACTCGTGCGGATACCCGCGCGTGGGAGTCCCACCTACTCGTGCGGATACCCGCGCTTGGGAGTCCCACCTACTCGTGCGGATACCCGCGCTTGGGAGTTCCACCTACTCGTGCAGATATCCGCGCTTGGGAGTCCCACCTATTCGTGCGGATACCCGCGCTTGGGAGTCCCACCTACACGTGCGGATACCCGCGCTTGGGAGTCCCACCTATTCGTGCGGATACCCACGCTTGGGAGTCCCACCTACTCGTGCGGATACCCGCGCGTGGGAGTCCCACCTACTCTTGCGGATACCCGCGCTTGGGAGTCCCACCTACTCGTGCAGATACCCGCGCGTGGGAGTCCCACCTACTCTTGCGGATACCCGCGCTTGGGAGTCCCACCTACTCGTGCGGATACCCGCGCTTGGGAGTCCCACCGACTCTTGCAGATACCCGCGCTTGGGAGTCCCATCTACTCGTGCGGATACCCGCGCGTGGGAGTCCCACCTACTCGTGCGGATACCCGCGCTTGGGAGTCCCACCTACTCGTGCGGATACCCGCGCTTGGGAGTTCCACCTACTCGTGCAGATATCCGCGCTTGGGAGTCCCACCTATTCGTGCGGATACCCGCGCTTGGGAGTCCCACCTACTCGTGCGGATACCCGCGCTTGGGAGTCCCACCTACTCTAGCGGATACCCGCGCTTGGGAGTCCCACCGACTCTTGCAGATACCCGCGCTTGGGAGTCCCATCTACTCGTGCGGATACCCGCGCGTGGGAGTCCCACCTACTCGTGCGGATACCCGCGCTTGGGAGTCCCACCTACTCGTGCGGATACCCGCGCTTGGGAGTTCCACCTACTCGTGCAGATATCCGCGCTTGGGAGTCCCACCTATTCGTGCGGATACCCGCGCTTGGGAGTCCCACCTACTCGTGCGGATACCCGCGCTTGGGAGTCCCACCTATTCGTGCGGATACCCACGCTTGGGAGTCCCACCTACTCGTGCGGATACCCGCGCTTGGGAGTCCCACCGACTCGTGCGGATACCTGCGCTTGGGAGTCCCACCTACTCGTGCAGATACCCGCGCTTGGGAGTCCCACCTACTCTTGCAGATACCCGCGCTTGGGAGTCCCATCTACTCGTGCGGATACCCGCGCGTGGGAGTCCCACCTACTCGTGCGGATACCCGCGCTTGGGAGTCCCACCTACTCGTGCGGATACCCGCGCTTGGGAGTTCCACCTACTCGTGCAGATATCCGCGCTTGGGAGTCCCACCTATTCGTGCGGATACCCACGCTTGGGAGTCCCATCTACTCGTGCGGATACCCGCGCGTGGGAGTCCCACCTACTCGTGCGGATACCCGCGCTTGGGAGTCCCACCTACTCGTGCAGATACCCGCGCTTGGGAGTCCCACCTACTCTTGCAGATACCCGCGCTTGGGAGTCCCATCTACTCGTGCGGATACCCGCGCGTGGGAGTTCCACCTACTCGTGCGGATACCCGCGCTTGGGAGTCCCACCGACTCGCGCGGATACCTGCGCTTGGGAGTCCCACCTACTCGTGCAGATACCCGCGCTTGGGAGTACCATCTACTCTTGCAGATACCCGCGCTTGGGAGTCCCACCTATTCGTGCAGGATACCCGCGCGTGGGAGTCCCACCTACTCGTGCGGATACCCGCGCTTGGGAGTTCCACCTACTCGTGCGGATACCCGCGCTTGGGAGTCCCACCTACTCGTTCGGATACCCGCGCTTGGGAGTCCCACCTACTCGTGCGGATACCCGCGCTTGGGAGTCCCACCTACTCGTGCGGATACCCGCGCTTGGGAGTCCCACCTACTCGTGCAGATACCCGCGCTTGGGAGTCCCACCTACTCGTGCGGATACCCGCGCTTGGGAGTCCCACCTACTCGTGCGGATACCCGCGCTTGGGAGTCCCACCTACTCGTGCGGATACCCGCGCTTGGGAGTCCCACCGACTCGTGCGGATACCTGCGCTTGGGAGTCCCACCTACTCGTGCAGATACCCGCGCTTGGGAGTCCCACCTACTCGTGCGGATACCCGCGCTTGGGAGTTCCACCTACTCGTGCAGATATCCGCGCTTGGGAGTCCCACCTATTCGTGCGGATACCCGCGCTTGGGAGTCCCACCTACTCGTGCGGATACCCGCGCTTGGGAGTCCCACCTACTCGTGCGGATACCCGCGCTTGGGAGTTCCACCTACTCGTGCAGATATCCGCGTTTGGGAGTCCCACCTATTCGTGCGGATACCCGCGCTTGGGAGTCCCACCTACTCGTGCGGATCGTGCGGATACCCGCGCGTGGGAGTCCCACCTACTCGTGCGGATACCCGCGCTTGGGAGTTCCACCTACTCGTGCGTATACCCGCGCTTGGGAGTCCCACCTACTCGTGCGGATACCCGCGCTTGGGAGTCCCACCTACTCGTGCGGATACCCGCGCTTGGGAGTCCCACCTACTCGTTCGGATACCCGCGCGTGGGAGTCCCACCTACTCGTGCGGAAACCGTGCTTGGGAGTCCCATCTACTCGTGGGGATACCCGCGCTTGGGAGTCCCACCTACTCGAGGGGATACCCGCGCTTGGGAGTTCCACCTACTCTTGGGGATACCCGCGCTTGGGGTTCCACCTACTCGTGCGGATACCCGAGCTTGGGAGTTTCACCTACTCGTGCGGATACCCGCGCTGGGGAGTCCCATCTACTCTTGCGGATACCCGCGCTGGGGAGTCCCACCTACTCGTGCGGATACCCGCGCTTGGGAGTCCCACGTACTCGTGCGGATACCCGCGCTTGGGAGTCCCACCTACTCGTGCGGATAACCGCGCTTGGGAGTCCCACCTACTCGTGCGGATACCCGCGCTTGGGAGTCCCACCTACTCGTGCGGATACCCTCGCTTGGGAGTCTCACCTACTCGTGCAAATCCCCGCGCTTGGGAGTCCCATCTACTCGTGCGGATACCCGCGCGTGGGAGTCCCACCTACTCGTACGGATACCCGCGCTTGGGAGTCCACCTACTCGTGGGGATACCCGCGCTTGGGAGCCCCACCTACTCGTGCGGATACCCGCGCTTGGGAGTCCCACCTACTCGTGCGGATACCCGCGCTTGGGAGTCAATGCTATTTACGAGAACTTACAAAAATGTCATCAACTAAGAAAATTCAAATAATTTCTATGATTACTTTTTATTACAGTTACATAAATTTGTTACCAGTTATAAAATAAGGTAAAATTTATTATCACAACCATATGAAAGACTTTCATAAAAATTACTCAATTTAGCATTTTAAAGCTATTTACGAGAACTTACAAAAATGTCATCTACTAAGAAAAGTCAAATAATTTTCATGATAATTTTTTATTCCAGAGACATAAATTTGTCACCATTTATATAATGAGGTAAAAATCATTATTATAACTATATGAAAAAATTTCAAAAATTTTTTTTACTCTATTTTAGCTTGGAAAGCACTTTAAAGCAATTTTTACAATAACACAAAAAATGTGCATGTACATATCGAATCATAAGGTTCAGACTTATTTTCATATGTGATGATTGTATTAGTTTAGCTAGTTGGTTCCACAGAACCATTGTATGACTCCCAAGCGCGGGTATCTGCACGAGTATATCGGACTCCCAAGCGCGGGTATCTGCACGAGTAGGTCGGACTCCCAAGCGCGGGTATCCGCACGAGTAGGTGGGATTTCCAAGCGCGGGTATCTGCACGAGTAGGTGGGACTCCCAAGCGCGGGTATCCGCACGAATAGGTGGGACTCCCAAGCGCGGATATATGCACGAATAGGAGGGACTCCCAAGCGCGGGTATCCGCAAGAGTAGGTGGGACACCCAAGCGCGGGTATCCGCACGAGTAGGTGGGACTCCCAAGCGCGGGTATCCGCACGAGTAGGTGGGACTCCAAAGTGCGGGTATCTGCACGAGTAGGTGGGACTCCCAAGCGCGGGTATCCGCACGAGTAGGTGGGACTCCCAAGCGCGGGTATCCGCACGAGTAGGTGGGACTCCCAAGCGCGGGTATCCGCACGAGTAGGTGGGACTCCCCAGCGCGGGTATCCGCACGAGTTGGTGGGACTCCCAAGCGCGGGTATCCGCACGAGTAGGTGGGACACCCAAGCGCGGGTATCCGCACGAGTAGGTGGGACTCCCACGCGCGGGTATCCGCACGAGTAGATGGGACTCCCAAGCGCGGGTATCCGCACGAGTAGGTGGGACTCCCAAGCGCGGGTATCTGCACGGACTCCCCAGCGCGGGTATCCGCACGAGTAGGTGGGACTCCCAAGCGCGGGTATCTGCACGAGTAGGTGGGACTCCCAAGCGCGGGTATCCGCACGAGTAGGTTGAACTCCCAAGCGCGGGTATCCGCACGAGTAGATGGGACTCCCAAGTGCGGGTATCTGCACGAGTAGGTGGGACTCCCAAGCGCGGGTATCCGCACGAGTAGGTGGGACTCCCAAGCGCGGGTATCCGCACGAGTAGGTGGGACTCCCAAGCGCGGGTATCCGCACGAGTAGGTGGGACTCCCAAGCGCGGGTATCCGCACGAGTAGGTGGGACTCCCCAGCGCGGGTATCCGCACGAGTAGGTGGGACTCCCAAGCGCGGGTATCCGAACGAGTAGGTGGGACACCCAAGCGCGGGTATCCGCACGAGTAGGTGGGACTCCCACGCGCGGATATCCGCACGAGTAGATGGGACTCCCAAGCGCGGGTATCCGCACGAGTAGGTGGGACTCCCAAGCGCGGGTATCCGAACGAGTAGGTGGGACTCCCACGCGCGGGTATCCGCACGAGTAGATGGGACTCCCAAGCGCGGGTATCCGCACGAGTAGGTGGGACTCCCAAGCGCGGGTATCTGCACGAGTAAGTGGGACTCCCAAGCGCGGGTATCCGCACGAGTAGGTGGAACTCCCAAGCGCGGGTATCCGCACGAGTATGTGGTACTCCCAAGCGCGGGTATCCCCACGAGTAGGTGGGACTCCCAAGCGCGGGTATCCGCACGAGTAGGTGGGACTCCCACGCGCGGGTATCCGCACGAGTAGATGGGACTCCCAAGCGCGGGTATCCGCACGAGTAGGTGGGACTCCCAAGCGCGGGTATCTGCACGAGTAGGTGGGACTACCAAGCGCGGTTATCCCCACGAGTAGGTGGCACTCCCAAGCGTGGTGGGGACGTAGGTGGGACTCGTGCGGATACTCGCGCTTGGGAGTCCCACCTACTCGTGCGGATACCCGCGCTTGGTAGTCCCACCTACTCGTGCGGATACTCGCGCTTGGGTGTCCCACCTACTCGTGCGGAAACTCGCGCGTGGGAGTCTCACCTACTCGTGCAAATTACCGCACTTGGGAGTCCCACCTACTCGTGCGGATACCCGCGCTTGGGAGTCCCACCTACTCGTGCGGATACCCGCGCGTGGGAGTACAACCTACTCGTGCGGATACCCGCGCTTGGGAGTCCCACCTACTCGTGGGGTTACCCGCGCTTGGGAGTCCCACCTACTCGTGGGGATACCCGCACTTGGGAGTTCCACCTACTCGTGCGGATACCCGCGCTTGGGAGTTCCACCTACTCGTGCGGATAACTGCGCTGGGGAGTCCCACCTACTCGTGCGGATACCCGCGCTTGGGAGTCCCACCTACTCGTGCGGATACCCGCGCTTGGGAGTCCCACCGACTCGTGCGGATACCTGCGCTTGGGAGTCCCACCTACTCGTGCAGATACCCGCGCTTGGGAGTCCCACCTACTCTTGCAGATACGCGCGCTTGGGAGTCCCACCTACTCGTGCGGATACCCGCGCTTGGGAGTCCCACCTACTCGTGCAGATACCCGCGCTGGGGAGTCCCACGTACTCGTGCGGATAACCGCGCTTGGGAGTCCCACCTACTCGTGCGGATACCCGCGCTTGGGAGTCCCACCTACTCTAGCGGATACCCGCGCTTGGGAGTCCCACCGACTCTTGCAGATACCCGCGCTTGGGAGTCCCATCTACTCGTGCGGATACCCGCGCGTGGGAGTCCCACCTACTCGTGCGGATACCCGCGCTTGGGAGTCCCACCTACTCGTGCGGATACCCGCGCTGGGGAGTTCCACCTACTCGTGCAGATATCCGCGCTTGGGAGTCCCACCTATTCGTGCGGATACCCGCGCTTGGGAGTCCCACCTACTCGTGCGGATACCCGCGCTTGGGAGTCCCACCTTCTCGTGCGGATACCTGCGCTTGGGAGTCCCACCGACTCGTGCGGATACCTGCGCTTGGGAGTCCCACCTACTCGTGCAGATACCCGCGCTTGGGAGTCCCACCTACTCTTGCAGATACCCGCGCTTGGGAGTCCCATCTACTCGTGCGGATACCCGCGCGTGGGAGTCCCACCTACTCGTGCGGATACCCGCGCTTGGGAGTCCCACCTACTCGTGCGGATACCCGCGCTTGGGAGTTCCACCTACTCGTGCAGATATCCGCGCTTGGGAGTCCCACCTATTCGTGCGGATACCCACGCTTGGGAGTACCACCTACTCGTGCGGATACCCGCGCGTGGGAGTCCCACCTACTCGTGCGGATACCCGCGCTTGGGAGTCCCACCTACTCGTGCAGATACCCGCGCTTGGGAGTCCCACCTACTCTTGCAGATACCCGCGCTTGGGAGTCCCACCTACTCGTGCGGATACCCGCGCTTGGGAGTCCCACCTACTCGTGCGGATACCCGCGCTTGGGAGTCCCACCGACTCGTGCGGATACCTGCGCTTGGGAGTCCCACCTACTCGTGCAGATACCCGCGCTTGGGAGTCCCACCTACTCTTGCAGATACCCGCGCTTGGGAGTCCCACCGACTCGTGCGGATACCTGCGCTTGGGAGTCCCACCTACTCGTGCAGATACCCGCGCTTGGGAGTCCCACCTACTCATGCAGATACCCGCGCTTGGGAGTCCCACCTACTCGTGCGGATACCCGCGCTTGGGAGTCCCACCTACTCGTGCAGATACCCGCGCTGGGGAGTCCCACGTACTCGTGCGGATAACCGCGCTTGGGAGTCCCACCTACTCGTGCGGATACCCGCGCTTGGGAGTCCCACCTACTCTAGCGGATACCCGCGGTTGGGAGTCCCACCGACTCTTGCAGATACCCGCGCTTGGGAGTCCCATCTACTCGTGCGGATACCCGCGCGTGGGAGTCCCACCTACTCGTGCGGATACCCGCGCTTGGGAGTCCCACCTACTCGTGCGGATACCCGCGCTTGGGAGTTCCACCTACTCGTGCAGATATCCGCGCTTGGGAGTCCCACCTATTCGTGCGGATACCCGCGCTTGGGAGTCCCACCTACTCGTGCGGATACCCGCGCTTGGGAGTCCCACCTATTCGTGCGGATACCCACGCTTGGGAGTCCCACCTACTCGTGCGGATACCCGCGCGTGGGAGTCCCACCTACTCTTGCGGATACCCGCGCTTGGGAGTCCCACCTACTCGTGCAGATACCCGCGCTTGGGAGTCCCACCTACTCTTGCAGATACCCGCGCTTGGGAGTCCCATCTACTCGTGCGGATACCTGCGCGTGGGAGTCCCACCTACTCGTGCGGATACCCGCGCTTGGGAGTCCCACCTACTCGTGCGGATACCCGCGCTTGGGAGTTCCACCTACTCGTGCAGATATCCGCGCTTGGGAGTCCCACCTATTCGTGCGGATACCCGCGCTTGGGAGTCCCACCTACTCGTGCGGATACCCGCGCTTGGGAGTCCCACCTACTCTAGCGGATACCCGCGCTTGGGAGTCCCACCGACTCTTGCAGATACCCGCGCTTGGGAGTCCCATCTACTCGTGCGGATACCCGCGCGTGGGAGTCCCACCTACTCGTGCGGATACCCGCGCTTGGGAGTCCCACCTACTCGTGCGGATACCCGCGCTTGGGAGTTCCACCTACTCGTGCAGATATCCGCGCTTGGGAGTCCCACCTATTCGTGCGGATACCCGCGCTTGGGAGTCCCACCTACTCGTGCGGATACCCGCGCTTGGGAGTCCCACCTATTCGTGCGGATACCCACGCTTGGGAGTCCCACCTACTCGTGCGGATACCCGCGCTTGGGAGTCCCACCGACTCGTGCGGATACCTGCGCTTGGGAGTCCCACCTACTCGTGCAGATACCCGCGCTTGGGAGTCCCACCTACTCTTGCAGATACCCGCGCTTGGGAGTCCCATCTACTCGTGCGGATACCCGCGCGTGGGAGTCCCACCTACTCGTGCGGATACCCGCGCTTGGGAGTCCCACCTACTCGTGCGGATACCCGCGCTTGGGAGTTCCACCTACTCGTGCAGATATCCGCGCTTGGGAGTCCCACCTATTCGTGCGGATACCCACGCTTGGGAGTCCCACCTACTCGTGCGGATACCCGCGCGTGGGAGTCCCACCTACTCGTGCGGATACCCGCGCTTGGGAGTCCCACCTACTCGTGCAGATACCCGCGCTTGGGAGTCCCACCTACTCTTGCAGATACCCGCGCTTGGGAGTCCCATCTACTCGTGCGGATACCCGCGCGTGGGAGTTCCACCTACTCGTGCGGATACCCGCGCTTGGGAGTCCCACCGACTCGCGCGGATACCTGCGCTTGGGAGTCCCACCTACTCGTGCAGATACCCGCGCTTGGGAGTACCATCTACTCTTGCAGATACCCGCGCTTGGGAGTCCCACCTATTCGTGCGGATACCCGCGCGTGGGAGTCCCACCTACTCGTGCGGATACCCGCGCTTGGGAGTTCCACCTACTCGTGCGAATACCCGCGCTTGGGAGTCCCACCTACTCGTTCGGATACCCGCGCTTGGGAGTCCCACCTACTCGTGCGGATACCCGCGCTTGGGAGTCCCACCTACTCGTGCGGATACCCGCGCTTGGGAGTCCCGCCTACTCGTGCAGATACCCGCGCTTGGGAGTCCCACCTACTCGTGCAGATACCCGCGCTTGGGAGTCCCACCTTCTGGTGCGGATACCCGCGCTTGGGAGTCCCACCTACTCGTGCGGATACCCGCGCTTGGGAGTCCCACCGACTCGTGCGGATACCTGCGCTTGGGAGTCCCACCTACTCGTGCAGATACCCGCGCTTGGGAGTCCCACCTACTCGTGCGGATACCCGCGCTTGGGAGTTCCACCTACTCGTGCAGATATCCGCGCTTGGGAGTCCCACCTATTCGTGCGGAAACCCGCGCTTGGGAGTCCCATCTACTCGTGCGGATACCCGCGCTTGGGAGTCCCACCTACTCGTGCGGATACCCGCGCTTGGGAGTTCCACCTACTCGTGCAGATATCCGCGTTTGGGAGTCCCACCTATTCGTGCGGATACCCGCGCTTGGGAGTCCCACCTACTCGTGCGGATCGTGCGGATACCCGCGCGTGGGAGTCCCACCTACTCGTGCGGATACCCGCGCTTGGGAGTTCCACCTACTCGTGCGGATACCCGCGCTTGGGAGTCCCACCTACTCGTGCGGATACCCGCGCTTGGGAGTCCCACCTACTCGTGCGGATACCCGCGCTTGGGAGTCCCACCTACTTGTTCGGATACCCGCGCGTGGGAGTCCCACCTACTCGTGCGGAAACCGTGCTTGGGAGTCCCATCTACTCGTGGGGATACCCACGCTTGGGAGTCCCACCTACTCGTGCGGATACCCGCGCGTGGGAGTCCCACCTACTCTTGCGGATACCCGCGCTTGGGAGTCCCACCTACTCGTGCAGATACCCGCGCTTGGGAGTCCCACCTACTCTTGCAGATACCCGCGCTTGGGAGTCCCATCTACTCGTGCAGATATCCGCGCTTGGGAGTCCCACCTATTCGTGCGGATACCCGCGCTTGGGAGTCCCACCTACTCGTGCGGATACCCGCGCTTGGGAGTCCCACCTACTCTAGCGGATACCCGCGCTTGGGAGTCCCACCGACTCTTGCAGATACCCGCGCTTGGGAGTCCCATCTACTCGTGCGGATACCCGCGCGTGGGAGTCCCACCTACTCGTGCGGATACCCGCGCTTGGGAGTCCCACCTACTCGTGCGGATACCCGCGCTTGGGAGTTTCACCTACTCGTGCAGATATCCGCGCTTGGGAGTCCCACCTATTCGTGCGGATACCCGCGCTTGGGAGTCCCACCTACTCGTGCGGATACCCGCGCTTGGGAGTTCCACCTACTCGTGCAGATATCCGCGCTTGGGAGTCCCACCTATTCGTGCGGATACCCGCGCTTGGGAGTCCCACCTACTCGTGCGGATACCCGCGCTTGGGAGTCCCACCTACTCTAGCGGATACCCGCGCTTGGGAGTCCCACCGACTCTTGCAGATACCCGCGCTTGGGAGTCCCATCTACTCGTGCGGATACCCGCGCGTGGGAGTCCCACCTACTCGTGCGGATACCCGCGCTTGGGAGTCCCACCTACTCGTGCGGATACCCGCGCTTGGGAGTTCCGCCTACTCGTGCAGATATCCGCGCTTGGGAGTCCCACCTATTCGTGCGGATACCCGCGCTTGGGAGTCCCACCTACTCGTGCGGATACCCGCGCTTGGGAGTCCCACCTATTCGTGCGGATACCCACGCTTGGGAGTCCCACCTACTCGTGCGGATACCCGCGCTTGGGAGTCCCACCGACTCGTGCGGATACCTGCGCTTGGGAGTCCCACCTACTCGTGCAGATACCCGCGCTTGGGAGTCCCACCTACTCTTGCAGATACCCGCGCTTGGGAGTCCCATCTACTCGTGCGGATACCCGCGCGTGGGAGTCCCACCTACTCGTGCGGATACCCGCGCTTGGGAGTCCCACCTACTCGTGCGGATACCCGCGCTTGGGAGTTCCACCTACTCGTGCAGATATCCGCGCTTGGGAGTCCCACCTATTCGTGCGGATACCCACGCTTGGGAGTCCCACCTACTCGTGCGGATACCCGCGCGTGGGAGTCCCACCTACTCGTGCGGATACCCGCGCTTGGGAGTCCCACCTACTCGTGCAGATACCCGCGCTTGGGAGTCCCACCTACTCTTGCAGATACCCGCGCTTGGGAGTCCCATCTACTCGTGCGGATACCCGCGCGTGGGAGTTCCACCTACTCGTGCGGATACCCGCGCTTGGGAGTCCCACCGACTCGCGCGGATACCTGCGCTTGGGAGTCCCACCTACTCGTGCAGATACCCGCGCTTGGGAGTACCATCTACTCTTGCAGATACCCGCGCTTGGGAGTCCCACCTATTCGTGCGGATACCCGCGCGTGGGAGTCCCACCTACTCGTGCGGATACCCGCGCTTGGGAGTTCCACCTACTCGTGCGGATACCCGCGCTTGGGAGTCCCACCTACTCGTTCGGATACCCGCGCTTGGGAGTCCCACCTACTCGTGCGGATACCCGCGCTTGGGAGTCCCACCTACTCGTGCGGATACCCGCGCTTGGGAGTCCCACCTACTCGTGCAGATACCCGCGCTTGGGAGTCCCACCTACTCGTGCGGATACCCGCGCTTGGGAGTCCCACCTACTCGTGCGGATACCCGCGCTTGGGAGTCCCACCTACTCGTGCGGATACCCGCGCTTGGGAGTCCCACCGACTCGTGCGGATACCTGCGCTTGGGAGTCCCACCTACTCGTGCAGATACCCGCGCTTGGGAGTCCCACCTACTCGTGCGGATACCCGCGCTTGGGAGTTCCACCTACTCGTGCAGATATCCGCGCTTGGGAGTCCCACCTAATCGTGCGGATACCCGCGCTTGGGAGTCCCACCTACTCGTGCGGATACCCGCGCTTGGGAGTCCCACCTACTCGTGCGGATACCCGCGCTTGGGAGTTCCACCTACTCGTGCAGATATCCGCGTTTGGGAGTCCCACCTATTCGTGCGGATACCCGCGCTTGGGAGTCCCACCTACTCGTGCGGATCGTGCGGATACCCGCGCGTGGGAGTCCCACCTACTCGTGCGGATACCCGCGCTTGGGAGTTCCACCTACTCGTGCGGATACCCGCGCTTGGGAGTCCCACCTACTCGTGCGGATACCCGCGCTTGGGAGTCCCACCTACTCGTGCGGATACCCGCGCTTGGGAGTCCCACCTACTCGTTCGGATACCCGCGCGTGGGAGTCCCACCTACTCGTGCGGAAACCGTGCTTGGGAGTCCCATCTACTCGTGGGGATACCCGCGCTTGGGAGTCCCACCTACTCGAGGGGATACCCGCGCTTGGGAGTTCCACCTACTCTTGGGGATACCCGCGCTTGGGGTTCCACCTACTCGTGCGGATACCCGAGCTTGGGAGTTTCACCTACTCGTGCGGATACCCGCGCTGGGGAGTCCCATCTACTCTTGCGGATACCCGCGCTGGGGAGTCCCACCTACTCGTGCGGATACCCGCGCTTGGGAGTCCCACGTACTCGTGCGGATACCCGCGCTTGGGAGTCCCACCTACTCGTGCGGATAACCGCGCTTGGGAGTCCCACCTACTCGTGCGGATACCCGCGCTTGGGAGTCCCACCTACTCGTGCGGATACCCTCGCTTGGGAGTCTCACCTACTCGTGCAAATCCCCGCGCTTGGGAGTCCCATCTACTCGTGCGGATACCCGCGCGTGGGAGTCCCACCTACTCGTACGGATACCCGCGCTTGGGAGTCCCACCTACTCGTGGGGATACCCGCGCTTGGGAGCCCCACCTACTCGTGCGGATACCCGCGCTTGGGAGTCCCACCTACTCGTGCGGATACCCGCGCTTGGGAGTCAATGCTATTTACGAGAACTTACAAAAATGTCATCAACTAAGAAAATTCAAATAATTTCTATGATTACTTTTTATTACAGTTACATAAATTTGTTACCAGTTATAAAATAAGGTAAAATTTATTATCACAACCATATGAAAGACTTTCATAAAAATTACTCAATTTAGCATTTTAAAGCTATTTACGAGAAAAGTCAAATAATTTTCATGATAATTTTTTATTCCAGAGACATAAATTTGTCACCATTTATATAATGAGGTAAAAATCATTATCATAACTATATGAAAAAATTTCATAAAATTTTTTTTACTCTATTTTAGCATAGAAAGCACTTTAAAGCAATTTTTACAATAAAACAAAAAATGTGCATGTACATATCGAATCATAAGGTTCAGACTT
This sequence comes from Leptarthrus brevirostris, assembly GCA_964036015.1. NCBI lineage: Eukaryota > Metazoa > Arthropoda > Insecta > Diptera > Asilidae > Leptarthrus > Leptarthrus brevirostris. The sequence goes on along the minus strand of OZ038373.1, from coordinate 38,369,195 downwards.
ATTTTCATATGTGATGATTGTATTAGTTTAGCTATTTGGTTCCCCAGAACCATTGTATGACTCCCAAGCGCGGGTATCTGCACGAGTATGTCGGACTCCCAAGCGCGGGTATCTGCACGAGTAGCTCGGACTCCCAAGCGCGGGTATCCGCACGAGTAGGTGGGATTTCCAAGCGCGGGTATCTGCACGAGTAGGTGGGACTCCCAAGCGCAGGTATCCGCACGAATAGGTGGGACTCCCAAGCGCGGATATCTGCACGAATAGGTGGGACTCCCAAGCGCGGGTATCCGCACGAGTAGGTGGGACACCCAAGCGCGGGTATCCGCACGAGTAGGTGGGACTCCCAAGCGCGGGTATCCGCACGAGTAGGTGGGACTCCAAAGTGCGGGTATCTGCACGAGTAGGTGGGACTCCCAAGCGCGGGTATCCGCACGAGTAGGTGGGACTCCCAAGCGCGGGTATCCGCACGAGTAGGTGGGACTCCCAAGCGCGGGTATCCGCACGAGTAGGTGGGACTCCCCAGCGCGGGTATCCGCACGAGTTGGTGGGACTCCCAAGCGCGGGTATCCGCACGAGTAGGTGGGACACCCAAGCGCGGGTATCCGCACGAGTAGGTGGGACTCCCACGCGCGGGTATCCGCACGAGTAGATGGGACTCCCAAGCGCGGGTATCCGCACGAGTAGGTGGGACTCCCAAGCGCGGGTATCTGCACGGACTCCCCAGCGCGGGTATCCGCACGAGTAGGTGGGACTCCCAAGCGCGGGTATCTGCACGAGTAGGTGGGACTCCCAAGCGCGGGTATCCGCACGAGTAGGTTGAACTCCCAAGCGCGGGTATCCGCACGAGTAGGTGGGACTCCCAAGTGCGGGTATCTGCACGAGTAGGTGGGACTCCCAAGCGCGGGTATCCGCACGAGTAGGTGGGACTCCCAAGCGCGGGTATCCGCACGAGTAGGTGGGACTCCCAAGCGCGGGTATCCGCACGAGTAGGTGGGACTCCCAAGCGCGGGTATCCGCACGAGTAGGTGGGACTCCCCAGCGCGGGTATCCGCACGAGTAGGTGGGACTCCCAAGCGCGGGTATCCGAACGAGTAGGTGGGACACCCAAGCGCGGGTATCCGCACGAGTAGGTGGGACTCCCACGCGCGGGTATCCGCACGAGTAGATGGGACTCCCAAGCGCGGGTATCCGCACTAGTAGGTGGGACTCCCAAGCGCGGGTATCCGAACGAGTAGGTGGGACTCCCACGCGCGGGTATCCGCACGAGTAGATGGGACTCCCAAGCGCGGGTATCCGCACGAGTAGGTGGGACTCCCAAGCGCGGGTATCTGCACGAGTAGGTGGGACTCCCAAGCGCGGGTATCCGCACGAGTAGGTGGAACTCCCAAGCGCGGGTATCCGCACGAGTATGTGGTACTCCCAAGCGCGGGTATCCCCACGAGTAGGTGTGACTCCCAAGCGCGGGTATCCGCACGAGTAGGTGGGACTCCCACGCGCGGGTATCCGCACGAGTAGATGGGACTCCCAAGCGCGGGTATCCGCACGAGTAGGTGGGACTCCCAAGCGCGGGTATCTGCACGAGTATGTGGGACTACCAAGCGCGGTTATCCCCACGAGTAGGTGGCACTCCCAAGCGTGGTGGGGACGTAGGTGGGACTCGTGCGGATACTCGCGCTTGGGAGTCCCACCTACTCGTGCGGATACCCGCGCTTGGTAGTCCCACCTACTCGTGCGGATACTCGCGCTTGGGTGTCCCACCTACTCGTGCGGAAACTCGCGCGTGGGAGTCTCACCTACTCGTGCAAATTACCGCACTTGGGAGTCCCACCTACTCGTGCGGATACCCGCGCTTGGGAGTCCCACCTACTCGTGCGGATACCCGCGCGTGGGAGTACAACCTACTCGTGCGGATACCCGCGCTTGGGAGTCCCACCTACTCGTGGGGTTACCCGCGCTTGGGAGTCCCACCTACTCGTGGGGATACCCGCACTTGGGAGTTCCACCTACTCGTGCGGATACCCGCGCTTGGGAGTTCCACCTACTCGTGCGGATACCCGCGCTTGGGAGTCCCACCTACTCGTGCGGATCGTGCGGATACCCGCGCGTGGGAGTCCCACCTACTCGTGCGGATACCCGCGCTTGGGAGTTCCACCTACTCGTGCGGATACCCGCGCTTGGGAGTCCCACCTACTCGTGCGGATACCCGCGCTTGGGAGTCCCACCTACTCGTGCGGATACCCGCGCTTGGGAGTCCCACCTACTCGTTCGGATACCCGCGCGTGGGAGTCCCACCTACTCGTGTGGAAACCGTGCTTGGGAGTCCCATCTACTCGTGGGGATACCCGCGCTTGGGAGTCCCACCTACTCGAGGGGATACCCGCGCTTGGGAGTTCCACCTACTCTTGGGGATACCCGCGCTTGGGGTTCCACCTACTCGTGCGGATACCCGAGCTTGGGAGTTTCACCTACTCGTGCGGATACCCGCGCTGGGGAGTCCCATCTACTCTTGCGGATACCCGCGCTGGGGAGTCCCACCTACTCGTGCGGATACCCGCGCTTGGGAGTCCCACGTACTCGTGCGGATACCCGCGCTTGGGAGTCCCACCTACTCGTGCGGATAACCGCGCTTGGGAGTCCCACCTACTCGTGCGGATACCCGCGCTTGGGAGTCCCACCTACTCGTGCGGATACCCTCGCTTGGGAGTCTCACCTACTCGTGCAAATCCCCGCGCTTGGGAGTCCCATCTACTCGTGCGGATACCCGCGCGTGGGAGTCCCACCTACTCGTACGGATACCCGCGCTTGGGAGTCCCACCTACTCGTGGGGATACCCGCGCTTGGGAGCCCCACCTACTCGTGCGGATACCCGCGCTTGGGAGTCCCACCTACTCGTGCGGATACCCGCGCTTGGGAGTCAATGCTATTTACGAGAACTTACAAAAATGTCATCAACTAAGAAAATTCAAATAATTTCTATGATTACTTTTTATTACAGTTACATAAATTTGTTACCAGTTATAAAATAAGGTAAAATTTATTATCACAACCATATGAAAGACTTTCATAAAAATTACTCAATTTAGCATTTTAAAGCTATTTACGAGAACTTACAAAAATGTCATCTACTAAGAAAAGTCAAATAATTTTCATGATAATTTTTTATTCCAGAGACATAAATTTGTCACCATTTATATAATGAGGTAAAAATCATTATCATAACTATATGAAAAAATTTCAAAAATTTTTTTTACTCTATTTTAGCTTGGAAAGCACTTTAAAGCAATTTTTACAATAACACAAAAAATGTGCATGTACATATCGAATCATAAGGTTCAGACTTATTTTCATATGTGATGATTGTATTAGTTTAGCTAGTTGGTTCCACAGAACCATTGTATGACTCCCAAGCGCGGGTATCTGCACGAGTATATCGGACTCCCAAGCGCGGGTATCTGCACGAGTAGGTCGGACTCCCAAGCGCGGGTATCCGCACGAGTAGGTGGGATTTCCAAGCGCGGGTATCTGCACGAGTAGGTGGGACTCCCAAGCGCGGGTATCCGCACGAATAGGTGGGACTCCCAAGCGCGGATATATGCACGAATAGGAGGGACTCCCAAGCGCGGGTATCCGCAAGAGTAGGTGGGACACCCAAGCGCGGGTATCCGCACGAGTAGGTGGGACTCCCAAGCGCGGGTATCCGCACGAGTAGGTGGGACTCCAAAGTGCGGGAATCTGCACGAGTAGGTGGGACTCCCAAGCGCGGGTATCCGCACGAGTAGGTGGGATTCCCAAGCGCGGGTATCCGCACGAGTAGGTGGGACTCCCAAGCGCGGGTATCCGCACGAGTAGGTGGGACTCCCCAGCGCGGGTATCCGCACGAGTTGGTGGGACTCCCAAGCGCGGGTATCCGCACGAGTAGGTGGGACACCCAAGCGCGGGTATCCGCACGAGTAGGTGGGACTCCCACGCGCGGGTATCCGCACGAGTAGATGGGACTCCCAAGCGCGGGTATCCGCACGAGTAGGTGGGACTCCCAAGCGCGGGTATCTGCACGGACTCCCCAGCGCGGGTATCCGCACGAGCAGGTGGGACTCCCAAGCGCGGGTATCTGCACGAGTAGGTGGGACTCCCAAGCGCGGGTATCCGCACGAGTAGGTTGAACTCCCAAGCGCGGGTATCCGCACGAGTAGGTGGGACTCCCAAGTGCGGGTATCTGCACGAGTAGGTGGGACTCCCAAGCGCGGGTATCCGCACGAGTAGGTGGGACTCCCAAGCGCGGGTATCCGCACGAGTAGGTGGGACTCCCAAGCGCGGGTATCCGCACGAGTAGGTGGGACTCCCAAGCGCGGGTATCCGCACGAGTAGGTGGGACTCCCCAGCGCGGGTATCCGCACGAGTAGGTGGGACTCCCAAGCGCGGGTATCCGAACGAGTAGGTGGGACACCCAAGCGCGGGTATCCGCACGAGTAGGTGGGACTCCCACGCGCGGGTATCCGCACGAGTAGATGGGACTCCCAAGCGCGGGTATCCGCACGAGTAGGTGGGACTCCCAAGCGCGGGTATCCGAACGAGTAGGTGGGACTCCCACGCGCGGGTATCCGCACGAGTAGATGGGACTCCCAAGCGCGGGTATCCGCACGAGTAGGTGGGACTCCCAAGCGCGGGTATCTGCACGAGTAGGTGGGACTCCCAAGCGCGGGTATCCGCACGAGTAGGTGGAACTCCCAAGCGCGGGTATCCGCACGAGTATGTGGTACTCCCAAGCGCGGGTATCCCCACGAGTAGGTGGGACTCCCAAGCGCGGGTATCCGCACGAGTAGGTGGGACTCCCACGCGCGGGTATCCGCACGAGTAGATGGGACTCCCAAGCGCGGGTATCCGCACGAGTAGGTGGGACTCCCAAGCGCGGGTATCTGCACGAGTATGTGGGACTACCAAGCGCGGTTATCCCCACGAGTAGGTGGCACTCCCAAGCGTGGTGGGGACGTAGGTGGGACTCGTGCGGATACTCGCGCTTGGGAGTCCCACCTACTCGTGCGGATACCCGCGCTTGGTAGTCCCACCTACTCGTGCGGATACTCGCGCTTGGGTGTCCCACCTACTCGTGCGGAAACTCGCGCGTGGGAGTCTCACCTACTCGTGCAAATTACCGCACTTGGGAGTCCCACCTACTCGTGCGGATACCCGCGCTTGGGAGTCCCACCTACTCGTGCGGATACCCGCGCGTGGGAGTACAACCTACTCGTGCGGATACCCGCGCTTGGGAGTCCCACCTACTCGTGGGGTTACCCGCGCTTGGGAGTCCCACCTACTCGTGGGGATACCCGCACTTGGGAGTTCCACCTACTCGTGCGGATACCCGCGCTTGGGAGTTCCACCTACTCGTGCGGATAACCGCGCTGGGGAGTCCCACCTACTCGTGCGGATACCCGCGCTTGGGAGTCCCACCTACTCGTGCGGATACCCGCGCTTGGGAGTCCCACCGACTCGTGCGGATACCTGCGCTTGGGAGTCCCACCTACTCGTGCAGATACCCGCGCTTGGGAGTCCCACCTACTCTTGCAGATACGCGCGCTTGGGAGTCCCACCTACTCGTGCGGATACCCGCGCTTGGGAGTCCCACCTACTCGTGCAGATACCCGCGCTGGGGAGTCCCACGTACTCGTGCGGATAACCGCGCTTGGGAGTCCCACCTACTCGTGCGGATACCCGCGCTTGGGAGTCCCACCTACTCTAGCGGATACCCGCGCTTGGGAGTCCCACCGACTCTTGCAGATACCCGCGCTTGGGAGTCCCATCTACTCGTGCGGATACCCGCGCGTGGGAGTCCCACCTACTCGTGCGGATACCCGCGCTTGGGAGTCCCACCTACTCGTGCGGATACCCGCGCTGGGGAGTTCCACCTACTCGTGCAGATATCCGCGCTTGGGAGTCCCACCTATTCGTGCGGATACCCGCGCTTGGGAGTCCCACCTACTCGTGCGGATACCCGCGCTTGGGAGTCCCACCTACTCGTGCGGATACCCGCGCTTGGGAGTCCCACCGACTCGTGCGGATACCTGCGCTTGGGAGTCCCACCTACTCGTGCAGATACCCGCGCTTGGGAGTCCCACCTACTCTTGCAGATACCCGCGCTTGGGAGTCCCATCTACTCGTGCGGATACCCGCGCGTGGGAGTCCCACCTACTCGTGCGGATACCCGCGCTTGGGAGTCCCACCTACTCGTGCGGATACCCGCGCTTGGGAGTTCCACCTACTCGTGCAGATATCCGCGCTTGGGAGTCCCACCTATTCGTGCGGATACCCACGCTTGGGAGTACCACCTACTCGTGCGGATACCCGCGCGTGGGAGTCCCACCTACTCGTGCGGATACCCGCGCTTGGGAGTCCCACCTACTCGTGCAGATACCCGCGCTTGGGAGTCCCACCTACTCTTGCAGATACCCGCGCTTGGGAGTCCCATCTACTCGTGCGGATACCCGCGCGTGGGAGTCCCACATACTCGTGCGGATACCCGCGCTTGGGAGTCCCACCGACTCGTGCGGATACCTGCGCTTGGGAGTCCCACCTACTCGTGCAGATACCCGCGCTTGGGAGTCCCACCTACTCTTGCAGATACCCGCGCTTGGGAGTCCCACCTATTCGTGCGGATACCCTCGCGTGGGAGTCCCACCTACTCGTGCGGATACCCGCGCTTGGGAGTTCCACCTACTCGTGCGGATACCCGCGCTTGGGAGTCCCACCTACTCGTGCGGATACCCGCGCTTGGGAGTCCCACCTACTCGTGCGGATACCCGCGCTTGGGAGTCCCACCTACTCGTGCGGATACCCGCGCGTGGGAGTCCCACCTACTCGTGCGGAAACCCGCGCTTGGAAGTCCCACCTACTCTTGGGGATACCCGCGATTGGGAGTCCCATCTACTCGTGGGGATACCCGCGCTTGGGAGTCCCATCTACTCGTGGGGATACCCGCGCTTGGGAGTCCCACCTATTCGAGGGGATACCCGCGCTTGGGAGTTCCACCTACTCTTGGGGATACCCGCGCTTGGGGTTCCACCTACTCGTGCGGATACCCGCGCTTGGGAGTCCCACGTACTCGTACTCGTACTCGTATCCGCACGAGTAGGTGGGACTCCCAAGCGCGGGTATCCGCACGAGTAGGTGGGACTCCCAAGTGCGGGTATCAGCACGAGTAGGTGGAACTCCCAAGCGCGGGTATCCGCACGAGTAGGTGGGACTCCCAAGCGCGGGTATCCGCACGAGTAGGTGGGACTCCCAAGCGCGGGTATCCGCACGAGTAGGTGGGACTCCCCAGCGCGGGTATCCGCACGAGTAGGTGGGACTCCCAAGCGCGGGTATCCGCACGAGTAGGTGGGCCACCCAAGCGCGGGTATCCGCACGAGTAGGTGGGACTCCCACGCGCGGGTATCCGCACGAGTAGATGGGACTCCCAAGCGCGGGTATCCGCACGAGTAGGTGGGACTCCCAAGCGCGGGTATCCGAACGAGTAGGTGGGACTCCCAAGTGCGGGTATCTGCACGAGTAGGTGGGACTCCCAAGCGCGGGTATCCGCACGAGTAGGTGGGACTCCCAAACGCGGGTATCCGCACGAGTAGGTGGGACTCCCAAGCGCGGGTATCCGCACGAGTAGGTGGGACTCCCCAGCGCGAGTATCCGCACGAGTAGGTGGGACTCCCAAGCGGGGGTATCCGCACGAGTAGGTGGGACACCCAAGCGCGGGTATCCGCACGAGTAGGTGGGACTCCCACGCGCGGGTATCCGCACGAGTAGATGGGACTCCCAAGCGCGGGTATCCGAACGAGTAGCTGGGACTCCCAAGCGCGGGTATCTGCACGAGTAGGTGGGACTCCCAAGCGCAGGTATCCGCACGAGTAGGCGGAACTCCCAAGCGCGGGTATCCGCACGAGTAGGTGGAACTCCCAAGCGCGGGCATCCCCACGAGTAGGTGGGACTCCCAAGCGCGGGTATCCGCACGAGTAGGTGGGACTCCCACGCGCGGGTATCCGCACGAGTAGATGGGACTCCCAAGCGCGGGTATCCGCACGAGTAGGTGGGACTCCCACGCGCGGGTATCCGCACGAGTAGGTGGGACTCCCAAGCGCGGGTATCTGCACGAGTAGGTGGGACTCCCAAGCGCGGGTATCCGCACGAGTAGGTGGGACTCCCAAGCACGGGTATCCGCACGAGTAGGTGGAACTCCCAAGCGCGGGTATCCCCACGAGTAGGTGGGACTCCCAAGCGCGGGTATCTGCACGAGTAGGTGGGACTCCCAAGCGCGGGTATCCGCACGAGTAGGTGGAACTCCCAAGCGCGGGTATCCGCACGAGTAGGTGGAACTCCCAGGCGCGGGTATCCCCACGAGTAGGTGGGACTCCCAAGCGCGGGTATCCGCACGAGTAGGTGGGACTCCCACGCGCGGGTATCCGCACGAGTAGATGGGACTCCCAAGCGCGGGTATCCGCACGAGTAGGTGGGACTCCCACGCGCTGATATCCGCACGAGTAGGTGGGACTCCCAAGCGCGGGTATCTGCACGAGTAGGTGGGACTCCCAAGCGCGGGTATCCGCACGAGTAGGTAAAACTCCCAAGCGCGGGTATCCGCACGAGTAGGTGGAACTCCCAAGCGCGGGTATCCCCACGAGTAGGTGACACTCCCAAGCGCGGATATCCGCACGAGTAGGTGGGACTCCGAAGCGCGGGTATCCGCACGAGTAGGTGGAACTCCCAAGCGCGGGTATCCCCACGAGTAGGTGGGACTCCCAAGCGCGGGTATCCGCACGAGTAGGTGGGACTCCCAAGCGCGGGTATCCGCACGAGTAGGTGGGACTCCCAAGCGCGGGTATCTGCACGAGTAGGTGGGACTCCCAAGCGCGGGTATCCGCACGAGTAGGTGGGACTCCCAAGCACGGGTATCCGCACGAGTAGGTGGAACTCCCAAGCGCGGGTATCCGCACGAGTAGATGGGACTCCCAAGCGCGGGTATCCGCACGAGTAGGTGGGACTCCCACGCGCGGGTATCCGCACGAGTAGGTGGGACTCCCAAGCGCGGGTATCTGCACGAGTAGGTGGGACTCCCAAGCGCGGGTATCCGCACGAGTAGGTGGGACTCCCAAGCACGGGTATCCGCACGAGTAGGTGGAACTCCCAAGCGCGGGTATCCCCACGAGTAGGTGGGACTCCCAAGCGCGGGTATCTGCACGAGTAGGTGGGACTCCCAAGCGCGGGTATCTGCACGAGTAGGTGGGACTCCCAAGCGCGGGTATCCGCACGAGTAGGTGGGACTCCCAAGCGCGGGGATTTGCACGAGTAGGTGAGACTCCCAAGCGCGGGTATCCGAACAAGTAGGTGGGACTACCAAGCGCGGGTATCCCCACGAGTAGGTGGAACTCCCAAGCGCGGGTATCCCCACGAGTAGGTGGGACTCCCAAGCGCGGGTATCCGCACGAGTAGGTGGGACTCCCACGCGCGGGTATCCGCACGAGTAGATGGGACTCCCAAGCGCGGGTATCCGCACGAGTAGGTGGGACTCCCACGCGCGGGTATCCGCACGAGTAGGTAAAACTCCCAAGCGCGGGTATCCGCACGAGTAGGTGGAACTCCCAAGCGCGGGTATCCCCACGAGTAGGTGACACTCCCAAGCGCGGGTATCCGCACGAGTAGGTGGGACTCCGAAGCGCGGGTATCCGCACGAGTAGGTGGAACTCCCAAGCGCGGGTATCTGCACGAGTAGGTGGGACTCCCAAGCGCGGGTATCCGCACGAGTAGGTGGGACTCCCAAGCGCGGGGATTTGCACGAGTAGGTGAGACTCCCAAGCGCGGGTATCCGAACAAGTAGGTGGGACTACCAAGCGCGGGTATCCCCACGAGTAGGTGGGACTCCCAAGCGCGGGTATCCGCACGAGTAGGTGGGACTCCCAAGCGCGGGTATCTGCACGAGTAGGTGGGACTCCCAAGCGCGGGTATCTGCACGAGTAGGTGGGACTCCCAAGCGTGGGTATCCGCACGAGTAGGTGGGACCCGCAAGCGCGGGTATCTGCACGAGTAGGTGGGACTCCCAAGCGCGGGTATCCGCACGAGTAGGTGGGACTCCCACGCGCGGGTATCCGCACGAGCAGATGGGACTCCAAAGCGGGGGTATCCGCACGAGAAGGTGGGACTCCCAAGCGCGGGTATCCGCACGAGTAGGTGGGACTCCCAAGCGCGGGTATCCGCACGAGTAGGTGGGACTTTCTATTGCGGGGATTTGCACGAGTAGGTGACTCCCAAGCGCGGGTATCCGCACGAGTAGGTGGGACTCGTGCGGATACCCGCGCTTGGGAGTCCCACCTACTCGTGCGGATACCCGCGCTTGGTAGTCCCACCTACTCGTGCGGATACCCGCGCTTGGGTGTCCCACCTACTCGTGCGGAAACTCGCGCTTGGGAGTCTCACCTACTCGTGCAAATTACCGCACTTAGGAGTCCCACCTATTCGTGCGGATACCCGCGCTTGGGAGTCCCACCTACTCGTGCAGATACCCGCGCATGGGAGTCCCACCTACTCATGCGGATACCCGCGCTTGGGAGTCCCACCTACTCGTGGGGATACCCGCGCTTGGGAGTCCCACCTACTCGTGGGGATACCCGCACTTGGGAGTTCCACCTACTCGTGCGGATACCCGCGCTTGGGAGTTCCACCTACTCGTGCGGATACCCGCGCTGGGGAGTCCCACCTACTCGTGCGGATACCCACGCTTGGGAGTCCCACCTACTCGTGCGGATACCCGCGCTTGGGAGTCCCACCGACTCGTGCGGATACCTGCGCTTGGGAGTCCCACCTACTCGTGCAGATACCCGCGCTTGGGAGTCCCACCTACTCTTGCAGATACCCGCGCTTGGGAGTCCCACCTACTCGTGCGGATACCCGCGCTTGGGAGTCCCACCTACTCGTGCAGATACCCGCGCTGGGGAGTCCCACCTACTCGTGCGGATACCCGCGCTTGGGAGTCCCACCTACTCTTGGGGATACCCGCGCTTGGGAGTTCCACCTACTCGTGCGGATACCCGCGCTGGGGAGTCCCATCTACTCTTGCGGATACCCGCGCTGGGGAGTCCCACCTACTCGTGCGGATACCCGCGCTTGGGAGTCCCACGTACTCGTGCGGATAACCGCGCTTGGGAGTCCCACCTACTCGTGCGGATACCCGCGCTTGGGAGTCCCACCTACTCTAGCGGATACCCGCGCTTGGGAGTCCCACCTACTCGTGCGGATACCCGCGCTTGGGAATCTCACCTACTCGTGCAAATCCCCGCGCTTGGGAGTCCCATCTACTCGTGCGGATACCCGCGCGTGGGAGTCCCACCTATTCGTGCGGATACCCGCGCTTGGGAGTCCCACCAACTCGTGGGGATACCCGCGCTTGGGAGTCCCACCTACTCGTGCGGATACCCGCTCTTGGGAGTCTCACCTACTCGTGCAAATCCCCGCGCTAGGGAGTCCCATCTACTCGTGCGGACACCCGCGCGTGGGAGTCCCACCTACTCGTGGGGATACCCGCGCTTGGGAGTTCCACCTACTCGTGCGGATACCCGCGCTGGGGAGTTCCACCTACTCGTGCGGATACCCGCGCTTGGGAGTCCCACGTACTCGTGCGGATACCCGCGCTTGGGAGTCCCATCTACTAGTGGGGATAACCGCGCTTGGGAGTCCCACCTACTCGTGCGGATACCCGCGCTTGGGAGTCCCACCTACTCGTGCGGATACCCGCGCTTGGGAGTCCCTCCTACTCGTGCGGATACCCGCGCTTGGGAGTCCCATCTACTCGTGCGGATACCCGCGCTTGGGAGTCCCACCTACTCGTGGGGATAACCGCGCTTGTGAGTCCCACCTACTCGTGCGGATACCCGCGCTTGGGAGTCCCACCTACTCGTGCGGATACCCGCGCTTGGGAGTCCCATCTACTCGTGCGGATACCCGCGCGTGGGAGTCCCACCTACTCGTGCGGATACCCGCGCTTGGGAGTCCCACCTACTCGTGGGGATACCCGCGCTTGGGAGTCCCACCTACTCGTGCGGATACCCGCGATGGGGAGTTCCACCTACTCGTGCGGATACCCGCGCTTGGGAGTCCCACGTACTCGTGCGGATACCCGCGCTTGGGAGTCCCACCTACTCGTGGGGATAACCGCGCTTGGGAGTAACACCTACTCGTGCGGATACTTGCACTTGGGAGTCCCTCCTACTCGTGCGGATACCCGCGCTTGGGAGTCCCAGCTAGTTCGGATACCCGCGCGTGGGAGTCCCACCTACTCGTGCGGATACCCGCGCTTGGGAGTCCCACCTACTCGTGCGGATACCCGCGCTTGGGAGTTCCACCTACTCGTGCGGATACCTGCGCTTGGGAGTCCCACCTACTCGTGCAGATACCCGCGCTTGGAAGTCCCAGCTACTCGTGCGGATACCCGCGCTTGGGAGTTCCACCTACTCGTGCGGATACCCGCGCTTGGGAGTTCCACCTACTCGTGCAGATATCCGCGCTTGGGAGTCCCACCTATTCGTGCGGATACCCGCGCTTGGGAGTCCCACCTACTCGTGCGGATACCCGCGCTTGGGAGTCCCACCTACTCGTGCGGATACCCGCGCTTGGGAGTCCCACCGACTCGTGCGGATACCTGCGCTTGGGAGTCCCACCTACTCGTGCAGATACCCGCGCTTGGGAGTCCCACCTACTCTTGCAGATACCCGCGCTTGGGAGTCCCATCTACTCGTGCGGATACCCGCGCGTGGGAGTCCCACCTACTCGTGCGGATACCCGCGCTTGGGAGTCCCACCGACTCGCGCGGATACCTGCGCTTGGGAGTCCCACCTACTCGTGCAGATACCCGCGCTTGGGAGTCCAACCTACTCTTGCAGATACCCACGCTTGGGAGTCCCACCTATTCGTGCGGATACCCGCGCGTGGGAGTCCCACCTACTCGTGCGGATACCCGCGCTTGGGAGTCCCACCTACTCGTGCGGATACCCGCGCTTGGGAGTCCCACCGACTCGTGCGGATACCTACGCTTGGGAGTCCCACCTACTCGTGCAGATACCCGCGCTTGGGAGTCCCACCTACTCTTGCAGATACCCGCGCTTGGGAGTCCCATCTACTCGTGCGGATACCCGCGCGTGGGAGTCCCACCTACTCGTGCGGATACCCGCGCGTGGGAGTCCCACCTACTCGTGCGGAAACCCGCGCTTGGAAGTCCCACCTACTCTTGGGGATACCCGCGATTGGGAGTCCCATCTACTCGTGGGGATACCCGCGCTTGGGAGTCCCATCTACTCGTGGGGATACCCGCGCTTGGGAGTCCCACCTACTCGAGGGGATACCCGCGCTTGGGAGTTCCACCTACTCTTGGGGATACCCGCGCTTGGGGTTCCACCTACTCGTGCGGATACCCGCGCTTGGGAGTCCCACGTACTCGTGCGGATACGCGCGCTTGGGAGTCCCACCTACTCGTGCGGATACCCGCGCTTAAGAGTCCCACCTACTCGAGGGGATACCCGCGCTTGGGAGTTCCACCTACTCTTGGGGATACCCGCGCTTGGGGTTCCACCTACTCGTGCGGATAACCGCGCTTCGGAGTCTCACCTACTCGTGCAAATTACCGCACTTAGGAGTCCCACCTACTCGTGCGGATACCCGCGCTTGGGAGTCCCACCTACTCGTGCAGATACCCGCGCATGGGAGTCCCACCTACTCGTGCGGATACCCGCGCTTGGGAGTCCCACCTACTCGTGGGGATACCCGCGCTTGGGAGTCCCACCTACTCGTGGGGATACCCGCACTTGGGAGTTCCACCTACTCGTGCGGATACCCGCGCTTGGGAGTTCCACCTACTCGTGCGGATACCCGCGCTGGGGAGTCCCACCTACTCGTGCGGATACCCGCGCTTGGGAGTCCCACCTACTCGTGCGGATACCCGCGCTTGGGAGTCCCACCGACTCGTGCGGATACCTGCGCTTGGGAGTCCCACCTACTCGTGCAGATACCCGCGCTTGGGAGTCCCACCTACTCTTGCAGATACCCGCGCTTGGGAGTCCCACCTACTCGTGCGGATACCCGCGCTTGGGAGTCCCACCTACTCGTGCAGATACCCGCGCTGGTGAGTCCCACCTACTCGTGCGGATACCCGCGCTTGGGAGTCCCACCTACTCTTGGGGATACCCGCGCTTGGGAGTTCCACCTACTCGTGCGGATACCCGCGCTGGGGAGTCCCATCTACTCTTGCGGATACCCGCGCTGGGGAGTCCCACCTACTCGTGCGGATACCCGCGCTTGGGAGTCCCACGTACTCGTGCGGATAACCGCGCTTGGGAGTCCCACCTACTCGTGCGGATACCCGCGCTTGGGAGTCCCACCTACTCTAGCGGATACCCGCGCTTGGGAGTCCCACCTACTCGTGCGGATACCCGCGCTTGGGAATCTCACCTACTCGTGCAAATCCCCGCGCTTGGGAGTCCCATCTACTCGTGCGGATACCCGCGCGTGGGAGTCCCACCTATTCGTGCGGATACCCGCGCTTGGGAGTCCCACCAACTCGTGGGGATACCCGCGCTTGGGAGTCCCACCTACTCGTGCGGATACCCGCTCTTGGGAGTCTCACCTACTCGTGCAAATCCCCGCGCTAGGGAGTCCCATCTACTCGTGCGGATACCCGCGCGTGGGAGTCCCACCTACTCGTGGGGATACCCGCGCTTGGGAGTTCCACCTACTCGTGCGGATACCCGCGCTGGGGAGTTCCACCTACTCGTGCGGATACCCGCGCTTGGGAGTCCCACGTACTCGTGCGGATACCCGCGCTTGGGAGTCCCATCTACTCGTGGGGATAACCGCGCTTGGGAGTCCCACCTACTCGTGCGGATACCCGCGCTTGGGAGTCCCACCTACTCGTGCGGATACCCGCGCTTGGGAGTCCCTCCTACTCGTGCGGATACCCGCGCTTGGGAGTCCCATCTACTCGTGCGGATACCCGCGCTTGGGAGTCCCACCTACTCGTGGGGATAACCGCGCTTGTGAGTCCCACCTACTCGTGCGGATACCCGCGCTTGGGAGTCCCACCTACTCGTGCGGATACCCGCGCTTGGGAGTCCCATCTACTCGTGCGGATACCCGCGCGTGGGAGTCCCACCTACTCGTGCGGATACCCGCGCTTGGGAGTCCCACCTACTCGTGGGGATACCCGCGCTTGGGAGTCCCACCTACTCGTGCGGATACCCGCGATGGGGAGTTCCACCTACTCGTGCGGATACCCGCGCTTGGGAGTCCCACGTACTCGTGCGGATACCCGCGCTTGGGAGTCCCACCTACTCGTGGGGATAACCGCGCTTGGGAGTAACACCTACTCGTGCGGATACCCGCACTTGGGAGTCCCTCCTACTCGTGCGGATACCCGCGCTTGGGAGTCCCAGCTAGTTCGGATACCCGCGCGTGGGAGTCCCACCTACTCGTGCGGATACCCGCGCTTGGGAGTCCCACCTACTCGTGCGGATACCCGCGCTTGGGAGTTCCACCTACTCGTGCAGATATCCGCGCTTGGGAGTCCCACCTATTCGTGCGGATACCCGCGCTTGTGAGTCCCACCTACTCGTGCGGATACCCGCGCTTGGGAGTCCCACCTACTCGTGCAGATACCCGCGCTTGGGAGTCCCACCTACTCGTGCGGATACCCGCGCGTGGGAGTCCCACCTACTCGTGCGGATACCCGCGCTTGGGAGTCCCATCTACTCGTGCGGATACCCGCGGGTGGGAGTCCCACCTACTCGTGCGGATACCCGCGCGTGGGAGTCCCACCTACTCGTGCGGATACCCGCGCTTGGGAGTCCCATCTACTCGTGCGGATACCCGCGGGTGGGAGTCCCACCTACTCGTGCGGATACCCGCGCTTGGGAGTCCCACCTACTCGTGGGGATACCCGCGCTTGGGAGTCCCAGCTACTCGTGCGGATACCCGCGCTTGGGAGTTCCACCTACTCGTGCGGATACCCGCGCTTGGGAGTTCCACCTACTCGTGCAGATATCCGCGCTTGGGAGTCCCACCTATTCGTGCGGATACCCGCGCTTGGGAGTCCCACCTACTCGTGCGGATACCCGCGCTTGGGAGTCCCACCTACTCGTGCGGATACCCGCGCTTGGGAGTCCCACCTACTCGTGCGGATACCCGCGCTTGGGAGTCCCACCTACTCGTGCGGATACCCGCGCTTGGGAGTCCCACCGACTCGTGCGGATACCTACGCTTGGGAGTCCCACCTACTCGTGCAGATACCCGCGCTTGGGAGTCCCACCTACTCTTGCAGATACCCGCGCTTGGGAGTCCCATCTACTCGTGCGGATACCCGCGCGTGGGAGTCCCACCTACTCGTGCGGATACCCGCGCGTGGGAGTCCCACCTACTCGTGCGGAAACCCGCGCTTGGAAGTCCCACCTACTCTTGGGGATACCCGCGATTGGGAGTCCCATCTACTCGTGGGGATACCCGCGCTTGGGAGTCCCATCTACTCGTGGGGATACCCGCGCTTGGGAGTCCCACCTACTCGAGGGGATACCCGCGCTTGGGAGTTCCACCTACTCTTGGGGATACCCGCGCTTGGGGTTCCACCTACTCGTGCGGATACCCGCGCTTGGGAGTCCCACGTACTCGTGCGGATACGCGCGCTTGGGAGTCCCACCTACTCGTGCGGATACCCGCGCTTAAGAGTCCCACCTACTCGAGGGGATACCCGCGCTTGGGAGTTCCACCTACTCTTGGGGATACCCGCGCTTGGGGTTCCACCTACTCGTGCGGATAACCGCGCTTCGGAGTCTCACCTACTCGTGCAAATTACCGCACTTAGGAGTCCCACCTACTCGTGCGGATACCCGCGCTTGGGAGTCCCACCTACTCGTGCAGATACCCGCGCATGGGAGTCCCACCTACTCGTGCGGATACCCGCGCTTGGGAGTCCCACCTACTCGTGGGGATACCCGCGCTTGGGAGTCCCACCTACTCGTGGGGATACCCGCACTTGGGAGTTCCACCTACTCGTGCGGATACCCGCGCTTGGGAGTTCCACCTACTCGTGCGGATACCCGCGCTGGGGAGTCCCACCTACTCGTGCGGATACCCGCGCTTGGGAGTCCCACCTACTCGTGCGGATACCCGCGCTTGGGAGTCCCACCGACTCGTGCGGATACCTGCGCTTGGGAGTCCCACCTACTCGTGCAGATACCCGCGCTTGGGAGTCCCACCTACTCTTGCAGATACCCGCGCTTGGGAGTCCCACCTACTCGTGCGGATACCCGCGCTTGGGAGTCCCACCTACTCGTGCAGATACCCGCGCTGGTGAGTCCCACCTACTCGTGCGGATACCCGCGCTTGGGAGTCCCACCTACTCTTGGGGATACCCGCGCTTGGGAGTTCCACCTACTCGTGCGGATACCCGCGCTGGGGAGTCCCATCTACTCTTGCGGATACCCGCGCTGGGGAGTCCCACCTACTCGTGCGGATACCCGCGCTTGGGAGTCCCACGTACTCGTGCGGATAACCGCGCTTGGGAGTCCCACCTACTCGTGCGGATACCCGCGCTTGGGAGTCCCACCTACTCTAGCGGATACCCGCGCTTGGGAGTCCCACCTACTCGTGCGGATACCCGCGCTTGGGAATCTCACCTACTCGTGCAAATCCCCGCGCTTGGGAGTCCCATCTACTCGTGCGGATACCCGCGCGTGGGAGTCCCACCTATTCGTGCGGATACCCGCGCTTGGGAGTCCCACCAACTCGTGGGGATACCCGCGCTTGGGAGTCCCACCTACTCGTGCGGATACCCGCTCTTGGGAGTCTCACCTACTCGTGCAAATCCCCGCGCTAGGGAGTCCCATCTACTCGTGCGGATACCCGCGCGTGGGAGTCCCACCTACTCGTGGGGATACCCGCGCTTGGGAGTTCCACCTACTCGTGCGGATACCCGCGCTGGGGAGTTCCACCTACTCGTGCGGATACCCGCGCTTGGGAGTCCCACGTACTCGTGCGGATACCCGCGCTTGGGAGTCCCATCTACTCGTGGGGATAACCGCGCTTGGGAGTCCCACCTACTCGTGCGGATACCCGCGCTTGGGAGTCCCACCTACTCGTGCGGATACCCGCGCTTGGGAGTCCCTCCTACTCGTGCGGATACCCGCGCTTGGGAGTCCCATCTACTCGTGCGGATACCCGCGCTTGGGAGTCCCACCTACTCGTGGGGATAACCGCGCTTGTGAGTCCCACCTACTCGTGCGGATACCCGCGCTTGGGAGTCCCACCTACTCGTGCGGATACCCGCGCTTGGGAGTCCCATCTACTCGTGCGGATACCCGCGCGTGGGAGTCCCACCTACTCGTGCGGATACCCGCGCTTGGGAGTCCCACCTACTCGTGGGGATACCCGCGCTTGGGAGTCCCACCTACTCGTGCGGATACCCGCGATGGGGAGTTCCACCTACTCGTGCGGATACCCGCGCTTGGGAGTCCCACGTACTCGTGCGGATACCCGCGCTTGGGAGTCCCACCTACTCGTGGGGATAACCGCGCTTGGGAGTAACACCTACTCGTGCGGATACCCGCACTTGGGAGTCCCTCCTACTCGTGCGGATACCCGCGCTTGGGAGTCCCAGCTAGTTCGGATACCCGCGCGTGGGAGTCCCACCTACTCGTGCGGATACCCGCGCTTGGGAGTCCCACCTACTCGTGCGGATACCCGCGCTTGGGAGTTCCACCTACTCGTGCAGATATCCGCGCTTGGGAGTCCCACCTATTCGTGCGGATACCCGCGCTTGTGAGTCCCACCTACTCGTGCGGATACCCGCGCTTGGGAGTCCCACCTACTCGTGCAGATACCCGCGCTTGGGAGTCCCACCTACTCGTGCGGATACCCGCGCGTGGGAGTCCCACCTACTCGTGCGGATACCCGCGCTTGGGAGTCCCATCTACTCGTGCGGATACCCGCGGGTGGGAGTCCCACCTACTCGTGCGGATACCCGCGCGTGGGAGTCCCACCTACTCGTGCGGATACCCGCGCTTGGGAGTCCCATCTACTCGTGCGGATACCCGCGGGTGGGAGTCCCACCTACTCGTGCGGATACCCGCGCTTGGGAGTCCCACCTACTCGTGGGGATACCCGCGCTTGGGAGTCCCAGCTACTCGTGCGGATACCCGCGCTTGGGAGTTCCACCTACTCGTGCGGATACCCGCGCTTGGGAGTTCCACCTACTCGTGCAGATATCCGCGCTTGGGAGTCCCACCTATTCGTGCGGATACCCGCGCTTGGGAGTCCCACCTACTCGTGCGGATACCCGCGCTTGGGAGTCCCACCTACTCGTGCGGATACCCGCGCTTGGGAGTCCCACCGACTCGTGCGGATACCTGCGCTTGGGAGTCCCACCTACTCGTGCAGATACCCGCGCTTGGGAGTCCCACCTACTCTTGCAGATACCCGCGCTTGGGAGTCCCATCTACTCGTGCGGATACCCGCGCGTGGGAGTCCCACCTACTCGTGCGGATACCCGCGCTTGGGAGTCCCACCGACTCGCGCGGATACCTGCGCTTGGGAGTCCCACCTACTCGTGCAGATACCCGCGCTTGGGAGTCCAACCTACTCTTGCAGATACCCACGCTTGGGAGTCCCACCTATTCGTGCGGATACCCGCGCGTGGGAGTCCCACCTACTCGTGCGGATACCCGCGCTTGGGAGTCCCACCTACTCGTGCGGATACCCGCGCTTGGGAGTCCCACCGACTCGTGCGGATACCTACGCTTGGGAGTCCCACCTACTCGTGCAGATACCCGCGCTTGGGAGTCCCACCTACTCTTGCAGATACCCGCGCTTGGGAGTCCCATCTACTCGTGCGGATACCCGCGCGTGGGAGTCCCACCTACTCGTGCGGATACCCGCGCGTGGGAGTCCCACCTACTCGTGCGGAAACCCGCGCTTGGAAGTCCCACCTACTCTTGGGGATACCCGCGATTGGGAGTCCCATCTACTCGTGGGGATACCCGCGCTTGGGAGTCCCATCTACTCGTGGGGATACCCGCGCTTGGGAGTCCCACCTACTCGAGGGGATACCCGCGCTTGGGAGTTCCACCTACTCTTGGGGATACCCGCGCTTGGGGTTCCACCTACTCGTGCGGATACCCGCGCTTGGGAGTCCCACGTACTCGTGCGGATACGCGCGCTTGGGAGTCCCACCTACTCGTGCGGATACCCGCGCTTGGGAGTCCCACCTACTCGAGGGGATACCCGCGCTTGGGAGTTCCACCTACTCTTGGGGATACCCGCGCTTGGGGTTCCACCTACTCGTGCGGATAACTGCGCTTGGGAGTCCCACCTACTCGTGCGGATACCCGCGCTTGGGAGTCCCACCTACTCGTGCGGATACCCGCGCTTGGGAGTCCCACCTACTCTTGCAGATACCCGCGCTTGGGAGTCCCATCTACTCGTGCGGATACCCGCGCGTGGGAGTCCCACCTACTCGTGCGGATACCCGCGCTTGGGAGTCCCACCTACTCGTGCGGATACCCGCGCTTGGGAGTCCCACCTACTCTTGCAGATACCCGCGCTTGGGAGTCCCACCTACTCGTGCGGATACCCGCGCTTGGGAGACCCACCTACTCGTGCGGATACCCGCGCTTGGGAGTCCCACCTACTCTTGCAGATACCCGCGCTTGGGAGTCCCATCTACTCGTGTGGATACCCGCGCTTGGGAGTCCCACCTACTCGTGCGGATACCCGCGCTTGGGAGTCCCACCTACTCTTGCAGATACCCGCGCTTGTTAGTCCCATCTACTCGTGCGGATACCCGCGCGTGGGAGTCCCACCTACTCGTGCGGATACCCGCGCTTGGGAGTCCCACCTACTCGTGCGGATACCCGCGCTTGGGAGTCCCACCTACTCTTGCAGATACCCGCGCTTGGGAGTCCCACCTACTCGTGCGGATACCCGCGCTTGGGAGACCCACCTACTCGTGCGGATACCCGCGCTTGGGAGTCCCACCTACTCTTGCAGATACCCGCGCTTGGGAGTCCCATCTACTCGTGCGGATACCCGCGCTTGGGAGTCCCACCTACTCGTGCGGATACCCGCGCTTGGGAGTCCCACCTACTCGTGCGGATACCCGCGCTTGGGAGTCCCACCGACTCGTGCGGATACCTGCGCTTGGGAGTCCCACCTACTCGTGCATATACCCGCGCTTGGGAGTCCCACCTACTCGTGCAGATACCCGCGCTTGGCTGTCCCACCTACTCGTGCGGATACCCGCGCTTGGGAGTCAATGCTATTTACGAGAACTTACAAAAATGTCATCAACTAAGAAAATTCAAATAATTTCTATGATTACTTTTTATTACAGATACATAAATTTGTTACCAGTTATAAAATAAGGTAAAATTTATTATCACAACCATATGAAAGACTTTCATAAAAATTACTCAATTTAGCATTTTAAAGCTATTTACGAGAAAAGTCAAATAATTTTCATGATAATTTTTTATTCCAGAGACATAAATTTGTCACCATTTATTTAATGAGGTAAAAATCATTATCATAACTATATGAAAAAATTTCATAAAATTTTTTTTACTCTATTTTAGCATAGAAAGCACTTTAAAGCAATTTTTACAATAACACAAAAAATGTGCATGTACATATCGAATCATAAGGTTCAGACTTATTTTCATATGTGATGATTGTATTAGTTTAGCTATTTGGTTCCCCAGAACCATTGTATGACTCCCAAGCGCGGGTATCTGCACGAGTATGTCGGACTCCCAAGCGCGGGTATCTGCACGAGTAGCTCGGACTCCCAAGCGCGGGTATCCGCACGAGTAGGTGGGATTTCCAAGCGCGGGTATCTGCACGAGTAGGTGGGACTCCCAAGCGCGGGTATCCGCACGAATAGGTGGGACTCCCAAGCGCGGATATCTGCACGAATAGGTGGGACTCCCAAGCGCGGGTATCCGCACGAGTAGGTGGGACACCCAAGCGCGGGTATCCGCACGAGTAGGTGGGACTCCCAAGCGCGGGTATCCGCACGAGTAGGTGGGACTCCCAAGTGCGGGTATCTGCACGAGTAGGTGGGACTCCCAAGCTCGGGTATCCGCACGAGTAGGTGGGACTCCCAAGCGCGGGTATCCGCACGAATAGGTGGGACTCCCAAGCGCGGGTATCCGCACGAGTAGGTGGGACTCCCAAGCGCGGGTATCCGCACGAGTGCGTGGGACTCCCAAGCGCGGGTATCCGCACGAGTAAGTGGGACTCCCCAGCGCGGGTATCCGCACGAGTAGGTGGGACTCCCAAGCGCGGGTATCCGCACGAGTAGGTGGGACACCCAAGCGCGGGTATCCGCACGAGTAGGTGGGACTCCCACGCGCGGGTATCCGCACGAGTAGGTGGGACTCCCAAGCGCGGGTATCCGCACGAGTAGGTGGGACTCCCAAGCGCGGGTATCCGCACGAGTAGGTGGGACTCCCAAGCGCGGGTATCCGCACGAGTAGGTGGGACTCCCCAGCGCGGGTATCCGCACGAGTAGGTGGGACTCCCAAGCGCGGGTATCCGCACGAGTAGGTGGGCCACCCAAGCGCGGGTATCCGCACGAGTAGGTGGGACTCCCACGCGCGGGTATCCGCACGAGTAGATGGGACTCCCAAGCGCGGGTATCCGCACGAGTAGGTGGGACACCCAAGCATGGGTATCCGCACGAGTAGGTGGGACTCCCACGCGCGGGTATCCGCACGAGTAGGTGGGACTCCCAAGCGCGGGTATCCGCACGAGTAGGTGGGACTCCCAAGCGCGGGTATCCGCACGAGTAGGTGGGACTCCCAAGCGCGGGTATCCGCACGAGTAGGTGGGACTCCCAAGCGCGGGTATCCGCACGAGTAGGTGGGACTCCCAAGCGCGGGTATCCGCACGAGTAGGTGGGACTCCCAAGCGCGGGTATCCGCACGAGTAGGTAGGACTCCCAAGCGCGGGTATCCGCACGAGTAGGTGGGACTCCCAAGCGCGGGTATCCGCACGAGTAGGTGGGACTCCCAAGTGCGGGTATCAGCACGAGTAGGTGGAACTCCCAAGCGCGTGTATCCGCACGAGTAGGTGGGACTCCCAAGCGCGGGTATCCGCACGAGTAGGTGGGACTCCCAAGCGCGGGTATCCGCACGAGTAGGTGGGACTCCCAAGCGCGGGTATCTGCACGAGTAGGTGGGACTCCCAAGCGCGGGTATCCGCACGAGTAGGTGGGACTCCCAAGCACGGGTATCCGCACGAGTAGGTGGAACTCCCAAGCGCGGGTATCCGCACGAGTAGATGGGACTCCCAAGCACGGGTATCCGCACGAGTAGGTGGGACTCCCACGCGCGGGTATCCGCACGAGTTGGTGGGACTCCCAAGCGCGGGTATCTGCACGAGTAGGTGGGACTCCCAAGCGCGGGTATCCGCACGAGTAGGTGGGACTCCCAAGCACGGGTATCCGCACGAGTAGGTGGAACTCCCAAGCGCGGGTATCCCCACGAGTAGGTGGGACTCCCAAGCGCGGGTATCTGCACGAGTAGGTGGGACTCCCAAGCGCGGGTATCCGCACGAGTAGGTGGAACTCCCAAGCGCGGGTATCCGCACGAGTAGGTGGAACTCCCAGGCGCGGGTATCCCCACGAGTAGGTGGGACTCCCAAGCGCGGGTATCCGCACGAGTAGGTGGGACTCCCACGCGCGGGTATCCTTACGAGTAGATGGGAATCCCAAGCGCGGGTATCCGCACGAGTAGGTGGGACTCCCACGCGCGGGTATCCGCACGAGTAGGTGGGTTTCCCAAGCGCGGGTATCTGCACGAGTAGGTGGGACTCCCAAGCGCGGGTATCCGCACGAGTAGGTAAAACTCCCAAGCGCGGGTATCCGCACGAGTAGGTGGAACTCCCAAGCGCGGGTATCCCCACGAGTAGGTGACACTCCCAAGCGAGGGTATCCGCACGAGTAGGTGGGACTCCGAAGCGCGGGTATCCGCACGAGTAGGTGGAACTCCCAAGCGCGGGTATCTGCACGAGTAGGTGGGACTCCCAAGCGCGGGTATCCGCACGAGTAGGTGGGACTCCCAAGCGCGGGGATTTGCACGAGTAGGTGAGACTCCCAAGCGCGGGTATCCGAACAAGTAGGTGGGACTACCAAGCGCGGGTATCCCCACGAGTAGGTGGGACTCCCAAGCGCGGGTATCTGCACGAGTAGGTGGGACTCCCAAGCGTGGGTATCCGCACGAGTAGGTGGGACCCCCAAGCGCGGGTATCTGCACGAGTAGGTGGGACTCCCAAGCGCGGGTATCCGCACGAGTAGGTGGGACTCCCACGCGCGGGTATCCGCACGAGTAGATGGGACTCCAAAGCGGGGGTATCCGCACGAGAAGGTGGGACTCCCAAGCGCGGGTATCCGCACGAGTAGGTGGGACTCCCAAGCGCGGGTATCCGCACGAGTAGGTGGGACTTTCTATTGCGGGGATTTGCACGAGTAGGTGACTCCCAAGCGCGGGTATCCGCACGAGTAGGTGGGACTCGTGCGGATACCCGCGCTTGGGAGTCCCACCTACTCGTGCGGATACCCGCGCTTGGTAGTCCCACCTACTCGTGCGGATACCCGCGCTTGGGTGTCCCACCTACTCGTGCGGAAACTCGCGCTTGGGAGTCTCACCTACTCGTGCAAATTACCGCACTTAGGAGTCCCACCTACTCGTGCGGATACCCGCGCTTGGGAGTCCCACCTACTCGTGCAGATACCCGCGCATGGGAGTCCCACCTACTCGCGCGGATACCCGCGCTTGGGAGTCCCACCTACTCGTGGGGATACCCGCGCTTGGGAGTCCCACCTACTCGTGGGGATACCCGCACTTGGGAGTTCCACCTACTCGTGCGGATACCCGCGCTTGGGAGTTCCACCTACTCGTGCGGATACCCGCGCTGGGGAGTCCCACCTACTCGTGCGGATACCCGCGCTTGGGAGTCCCACCTACTCGTGCGGATACCCGCGCTTGGGAGTCCCACCGACTCGTGCGGATACCTGCGCTTGGGAGTCCCACCTACTCGTGCAGATACCCGCGCTTGGGAGTCCCACCTACTCTTGCAGATACCCGCGCTTGGGAGTCCCACCTACTCGTGCGGATACCCGCGCTTGGGAGTCCCACCTACTCGTGCAGATACCCGCGCTGGGGAGTCCCACCTACTCGTGCGGATACCCGCGCTTGGGAGTCCCACCTACTCTTGGGGATACCCGCGCTTGGGAGTTCCACCTACTCGTGCGGAACCCGCGCTGGGGAGTCCCATCTACTCTTGCGGATACCCGCGCTGGGGAGTCCCACCTACTCGTGCGGATACCCGCGCTTGGGAGTCCCACCTACTCTTGGGGATACCCGCGCTTGGGAGTTCCACCTACTCGTGCGGAACCCGCGCTGGGGAGTCCCATCTACTCTTGCGGATACCCGCGCTGGGGAGTCCCACCTACTCGTGCGGATACCCGCGCTTGGGAGTCCCACGTACTCGTGCGGATAACCGCGCTTGGGAGTCCCACCTACTCGTGCGGATACCCGCGCTTGGGAGTCCCACCTACTCTAGCGGATACCCGCGCTTGGGAGTCCCACCTACTCGTGCGGATACCCGTGCTTGGGAATCTCACCTACTCGTGCAAATCCCCGCGCTTGGGAGTCCCATCTACTCGTGCGGATACCCGCGCGTGGGAGTCCCACCTATTCGTGCGGATACCCGCGCTTGGGAGTTTTACCTACTCGTGCGGATAACCGCGCTTGGGAGTCCCACCTACTCGTGCAGATACCCGCGCTTGGGAGTCCCACCTACTCGTGCGGATACCCGCGCGTGGGAGTCCCACCTACTCGTGCGGATACCCGCGCTTGGGAGTCCCACCTACTCGTGCGGATACCCTTGCTTGGGAGTTCCACCTACTCGTGCAGATATCCGCGCTTGGGAGTCCCACCTATTCGTGCGGATACCCGCGCTTGGGAGTCCCACCTACTCGTGCGGATACCCGCGCTTGGGAGTCCCACCTACTCGTGCGGATACCCGCGCTTGGGAGTCCCACCGACTCGTGCGGATACCTGCGCTTGGGAGTCCCACCTACTCGTGCAGATACCCGCGCTTGGGAGTCCCACCTACTCTTGCAGATACCCGCGCTTGGGAGTCCCATCTACTCGTGCGGATACCCGCGCGTGGGAGTCCCACCTACTCGTGCGGATACCCGCGCTTGGGAGTCCACCGACTCGCGCGGATACCTGCGCTTGGGAGTCCCACCTACTCGTGCAGATACCCGCGCTTGGGAGTCCAACCTACTCTTGCAGATACCCACGCTTGGGAGTCCCACCTATTCGTGCGGATACCTACGCTTGGGAGTCCCACCTACTCGTGCAGATACCCGCGCTTGGGAGTCCCACCTACTCTTGCAGATACCCGCGCTTGGGAGTCCCATCTACTCGTGCGGATACCCGCGCGTGGGAGTCCCACCTACTCGTGCGGATACCCGCGCTTGGGAGTCCCACCGACTCGCGCGGATACCTGCGCTTGGGAGTCCCACCTACTCGTGCAGATACCCGCGCTTAGGAGTCCCACCTACTCTTGCAGATACCCGCGCTTGGGAGTCCCACCTATTCGTGCGGATACCCGCGCGTGGGAGTCCCACCTACTCGTGCGGATACCCGCGCTTGGGAGTCCCACCGACTCGCGCGGATACCTGCGCTTGGGAGTCCCACCTACTCGTGCAGAAACCCGCGCTTGGGAGTCCCACCTACTCGTGCGGAAACCCGCGCTTGGAAGTCCCACCTACTCTTGGGGATACCCGCGCTTGGGAGTCCCATCTACTCGTGGGGATACCCGCGCTTGGGAGTCCCATCTACTCGTGGGGATACCCGCGCTTGGGAGTCCCATCTACTCGTGGGGATACCCGCGCTTGGGGGTCCCACCTACTCGAGGGGATACCCGCGCTTGGGAGTTCCACCTACTCTTGGGGATACACGCGCTTGGGGTTCTACCTACTCGTGCGGATACCCGCGCTTGGGAGTTTCACCTACTCGTGCGGATATCCGCGTTTGGGAGTCCCACCTATTCGTGCGGATACCCGCGCTTGGGAGTCCCATCTACTCGTGCGGATACCCGCGCGTGGGAGTGCCACCTACTCGTGCGGATACCCGCCCTTGGGAGTCCCACCTACTCGTGCGGATACCCGCGCTTGGGAGTTCCACCTACTCTTGCAGATACCCGCGCTTGGGAGTCCCATCTACTCGTGCGGATACCCGCGCGTGGGAGTCCCACCTACTCGTGCGGATACCCGCGCTTGGGAGTCCCACCTACTCGAGGGGATACCCGCGCTTGGGAGTTCCACCTACTCTTGGGGATACCCGCGCATGGGGTTCCACCTACTCGTGCGGATACCCGCGCTTGGGAGTCCCACCGACTCGTGCGGATACCTGAGCTTGGGAGTCCCACCTACTCGTGCAGATACCCGCGCTTGGGAGTCCCACCTACTCTTGCAGATACCCGCGCTTGGGAGTCCCATCTACTCGTGCGGATACCCGCGCGTGGGAGTCCCACCTACTCGTGCGGATACCCGCGCTTGGGAGTCCCACCGACTCGCGCGGATACCTGCGCTTGGGAGTCCCACCTACTCGTGCAGATACCCGCGCTTGGGAGTCCAACCTACTCTTGCAGATACCCACGCTTGGGAGTCCCACCTATTCGTGCGGATACCCGCGCGTGGGAGTCCCACCTACTCGTGCGGATACCCGCGCTTGGGAGTCCCACCTACTCTTGCGGATACCCGCGCTTGGGAGTGCCACCGACTCGTGCGGATACCTACGCTTGGGAGTCCCACCTATTCGTGCAGATACCCGCGCTTGGGAGTCCCACCTACTCTTGCAGATACCCGCGCTTGGGAGTCCCATCTACTCGTGCGGATACCCGCGCGTGGGAGTCCCACCTACTCGTGCGGATACCCGCGCTTGGGAGTCCCACCGACTCGCGCGGATACCTGCGCTTGGGAGTCCCACCTACTCGTGCAGATACCCGCGCTTGGGAGTCCCACCTACTCTTGCAGATACCCGCGCTTGGGAGTCCCACCTATTCGTGCGGATACCCGCGCGTGGGAGTCCCACCTACTCGTGCGGATACCCGCGCTTGGGAGTCCCACCGACTCGCGCGGATACCTGCGCTTGGGAGTCCCACCTACTCGTGCAGATACCCGCGCTTGGGAGTCCCACCTACTCGTGCGGAAACCCGCGCTTGGAAGTCCCACCTACTCTTGGGGATTCCCCCGCTTGGGAGTCCCATCTACTCGTGGGGATACCCGCGCTTGGGAGTCCCATCTACTCGTGGGGATACCCGCGCTTGGGGGTCCCACCTACTCGAGGGGATACCCGCGCTTGGGAGTTCCACCTACTCTTGGGGATACCCGCGCTTGGGGTTCCACCTACTCGTGCGGATACCCGCGCTTGGGAGTTTCACCTACTCGTGCGGATATCCGCGTTTGGGAGTCCCACCTATTCGTGCGGATACCCGCGCTTGGGAGTCCCATCTACTCGTGCGGATACCCGCGCGTGGGAGTGCCACCTACTCGTGCGGATACCCGCCCTTGGGAGTCCCACCTACTCGTGCGGATACCCGCGCTTGGGAGTTCCACCTACTCTTGCAGATACCCGCGCTTGGGAGTCCCATCTACTCGTGCGGATACCCGCGCGTGGGAGTCCCACCTACTCGTGCGGATACCCGCGCTTGGGAGTCCCACCTACTCGTGCGGATACCCGCGCTTGGGAGTTCCACCTACTCGTGCAGAAATCCGCGTTTGGGAGTCCCACCTATTCGTGCGGATACCCGCGCGTGGGAGTCCCACCTACTCGTGCGGAAACCCGCGCTTGGAAGTCCCACCTACTCTTGGGGATACCCGCGCTTGGGAGTCCCATCTACTCGTGGGGATACCCGCGCTTGGGAGTCCCATCTACTCGTGGGGATACCCGCGCTTGGGAGTCCCACCTACTCGAGGGGATACCCGCGCTTGGGAGTTCCACCTACTCTTGGGGATACCCGCGCTTGGGGTTCGACCTACTCGTGCGGATACCCGAGCTTGGGAATTTCACCTACTCGTGCGGATACCCGCGCTGGGGAGTCCCATCTACTCTTGCGGATACCCGCGCGTGGGAGTCCCACCTACTCGTGCAGATACCCGCGCTTGGGAGTCCCACCTACTCGTGCGGATACCCGCGATGGGGAGTTCCACCTACACGTGCCGATACCCGCGCTTGGGAGTCCCACGTACTCGTGCGGATACCCGCGCTTGGGAGTCCCACCTACTCGTGGGGATAACCGCGCTTGGGAGTCCCACCTACTCGTGCGGATACCCGCGCTTGGGAGTCCCACCTACTCGTGGGGATACCCGCGCTTGGGAGTCCCACCTACTCGTGCGGATACCCGCGCTTGGGAGTCCCACCTACTCGTGCGGATACCCGCGCTTGGGAGTCTCACCTACTCGTGGGGATACCCGCGCTTGGGAGTCCCATCTACTCGTGCGGATACCTGCGCGTGGGAGTCCCACCTACTCGTGCGGATACCCGCGCTTGGGAGTCCCACCTACTCGTGCGGATACCTGCGCTTGGGAGTCCCACCTACTCGTGCAGATACCCGCGCTTGGGAGTCCCACCTACTCGTGCGGATACCCGCGATGGGGAGTTCCACCTACACGTGCCGATACCCGCGCTTGGGAGTCCCACGTACTCGTGCGGATACCCGCGCTTGGGAGTCCCACCTACTCGTGGGGATAACCGCGCTTGGGAGTCCCGCCTACTCGTGCGGATACCCGCGCTTGGGAGTCCCACCTACTCGTGCGGATACCCGCGCTTGGGAGTCCCACCGACTCGTGCGGATACCTGCGCTTGGGAGTCCCAACTACTCGTGCAGATACCCGCGCTTCGGAGTCCCACCGACTCTTGCAGAAACCCGCGCTTGGGAGTCCCATCTACTCGTGCGGATACCCGCGCGTGGGAGTCCCACCTACTCGTGCGGATACCCGCGCTTGGGAGTCCCACCTACTCGTGCGGATACCCGCGCTTGGGAGTTCCACCTACTCGTGCAGATATCCGCGCTTGGGAGTCCCACCTATTCGTGCGGATACCCGCGCTTGGGAGTCCCACCTACTCGTGCGGATACCCGCGCTTGGGAGTCCCACCTACTCGTGCGGATACCCGCGCTTGGGAGTCCCACCTACTCGTGCGGATACCCGCGCTTGGGAGTCCCACCGACTCGTGCGGATACCTGCGCTTGGGAGTCCCACCTACTCGTGCAGATACCCGCGCGTGGGAGTCCCACCTACTCGTGCGGATACCCGCGCGTGGGAGTCCCACCTACTCGTGCGGATACCCGCGCTTGGGAGTCCCACCTACTCGTGCGGATACCCGCGCTTGGGAGTTCCACCTACTCGTGCAGATATCCGCGCTTGGGAGTCCCACCTATTCGTGCGGATACCCGCGCTTGGGAGTCCCACCTACTCGTGCGGATACCCGCGCTTGGGAGTCCCACCTACTCGTGCGGATACCCGCGCTTGGGAGTCCCACCTACTCGTGCGGATACCCGCGCTTGGGAGTCCCACCGACTCGTGCGGATACCTGCGCTTGGGAGTCCCACCTACTCGTGCAGATACCCGCGCTTGGGAGTCCCACCTATTCTTGCAGATACCCGCGCTTGGGAGTCCCATCTACTCGTGCGGATACCCGCGCGTGGGAGTCCCACCTACTCGTGCGGATACCCGCGCTTGGGAGTCCCACCGACTCGCGTGGATACCCGCGCTTGGGAGTCCCACCTACTCGTGCGGAAACCCGCGCTTGGAAGTCCCACCTTCTCTTGGGGATACCCGCGCTTGGGAGTCCCATCTACTCGTGGGGATACCCGCGCTTGGGAGTCCCATCTACTCGTGGGGATACCCGCGCTTGGGAGTCCCACCTACTCGAGGGGATACCCGCGCTTGGGAGTTCCACCTACTCTTGGGGATACCCGCGCTTGGAGTTCCACCTACTCGTGCGGATACCCGCGCTTGGGAGTCCCACGTACTCGTGCGGATACGCGCGCTTGGGAGTCCCACCTACTCGTGCGGATAACCGCGCTTGGGAGTCCCACCTACTCGTGCGGATACCCGCGCTTGGGAGTCCCACCTACTCGTGCGGATACCCGCGCTTGGGAGTCTCACCTACTCGTGCAAATCCCCGCGCTTGGGAGTCCCATCTACTCGTGCGGATGGGTATCCGCGCGGGTGCGCGTGGGAGTCCCTCCTACTCGTGCGGATACCCGCGCTTGGGAGTCCCACCTACTCGTGGGGATACCCGCGCTTGGGAGTCCCATCTACTCGTGCAGATACCCGCGCTTGGGAGTCCCACCTACTCGTGCGGATACCCGCGCTTGGGAGTCCCACCTACTCGTGCGGATACCCGCGCTTGGGAGTCCCACCTACTCGTGCGGATACCCGCGCTTGGGAGTCCCACCGACTCGTGCGGATACCTGCGCTTGGGAGTCCCACCTACTCGTGCAGATACCCGCGCTTGGGAGACCCACCTACTCGTGCAGATACCCGCGCTTGGGAGTCCCACCTACTCGTGCGGATACCCGCGCTTGGGAGTCCCACCTACACGTGCGGATACCCGCGCTTGGGAGTCCCACCTACTCGTGCCGATACCCGCGCTTGGGAGTCTCACCTACTCGTGCGGATACCTGCGCTTGGGAGTCCCATCTACTCGTGGGGATACCCGCGCTTGGGAGTCCCATCTACTCGTGGGGATACCCGCGCTTGGGAGTCCCACCTACTCGAGGGGATACCCGCGCTTGGGAGTTCCACCTACTCTTGGGGATACCCGCGCTTGGGGTTCCACCTACTCGTGCGGATACCCGAGCTTGGGAGTTTCACCTACTCGTGCGGATACCCGCGCTGGGGAGTCCCATCTACTCTTGCGGATACCCGCGCTGGGGAGTCCCACCTACTCGTGCGGATACCCGCGCTTGGGAGTCCCACGTACTCGTGCGGATACCCGCGCTTGGGAGTCCCACCTACTCGTGCGGATAACCGCGCTTGGGAGTCCCACCTACACGTGCGGATACCCGCGCTTGGGAGTCCCACCTACTCGTGCGGATACCCGCGCTTGGGAGTCTCACCTACTCGTGCGGATACCTGCGCTTGGGAGTCCCACCTACTCGTGCAGATACCCGCGCTTGGGAGTCCCACCTACTCGTGCGGATACCCGCGATGGGGAGTTCCACCTACACGTGCCGATACCCGCGCTTGGGAGTCCCACGTACTCGTGCGGATACCCGCGCTTGGGAGTCCCACCTACTCGTGGGGATAACCGCGCTTGGGAGTCCCACCTACTCGTGCGGATACCCGCGCTTGGGAGTCCCACCTACTCGTGGGGATACCCGCGCTTGGGAGTCCCACCTACTCGTGCGGATACCCGCGCTTGGGAGTCCCACCTACTCGTGCGGATACCCGCGCTTGGGAGTCTCACCTACTCGTGGGGATACCCGCGCTTGGGAGTCCCATCTACTCGTGCGGATACCCGCGCGTGGGAGTCCCACCTACTCGTGCGGATACCCGCGATTGGGAGTCCCACCTACTCGTGCGGATACCTGCGCTTGGGAGTCCCACCTACTCGTGCAGATACCCGCGCTTGGGAGTCCCACCTACTCGTGCGGATACCCGCGATGGGGAGTTCCACCTACACGTGCCGATACCCACGCTTGGGAGTCCCACGTACTCGTGCGGATACCCGCGCTTGGGAGTCCCACCTACTCGTGCGGATACCCGCGCTTGGGAGTCCCACCGACTCGTGCGGATACCTGCGCTTGGGAGTCCCAACTACTCGTGCAGATACCCGCGCTTGGGAGTCCCACCGACTCTTGCAGAAACCCGCGCTTGGGAGTCCCATCTACTCGTGCAGATACCCGCGCGTGGGAGTCCCACCTACTCGTGCGGATACCCGCGCTTGGGAGTCCCACCTACTCGTGCGGATACCCGCGCTTGGAAGTTCCACCTACTCGTGCAGATATCCGCGCTTGGGAGTCCCACCTATTCGTGCGGATACCCGCGCTTGGGAGTCCCACCTACTCGTGCGGATACCCGCGCTTGGGAGTCCCACCTACTCGTGCGGATACCCGCGCTTGGGAGTCCCACCTATTCGTGCGGATACCCGCGCTTGGGAGTCCCACCTACTCGTGCGGATACCCGCGCTTGGGAGTCCCACCTACTCGTGCGGATACCCGCGCTTGGGAGTCCCACCGACTCGTGCGGATACCTGCGCTTGGGAGTCCCACCTACTCGTGCAGATACCCGCGCTTGGGAGTCCCACCTACTCGTGCGGATACCCGCGCTTGGAAGTTCCACCTACTCGTGCAGATATCCGCGCTTGGGAGTCCCACCTATTCGTGCGGATACCTGCGCTTGGGAGTCCCACCTACTCGTGCGGATACCCGCGCTTGGGAGTCCCACATACTCGTGCGGATACCCGCGCTTGGGAGTCCCACCGACTCGCGCGGATACCTGCGCTTGGGAGTCCCACCTACTCGTGCAGATACCCGCGCTTGGGAGTCCCACCTACTCGTGCGGATACCCGCGCTTGGGAGTCCCACCTACTCGTGGGGATAACCGCGCTTGGGAGTCCCACCTACTCGTGCAAATCCCCGCGCTTGGGAGTCCCATCTACTCGTGCGGATACCCGCGCTTGGGAGTCCCACCTACTCGTGCGGATACCCGCGCTTGGGAGTCCCATCTACTCGTGCGGATACCCGCGCTTGGGAGTCCCACCTACTCGTGGGGATAACCGCGCTTGTGAGTCCCTCCTACTCGTGCGGATAGCCGCGCTTGGGAGTCCCACCTACTCGTGCGGATACCCGCGCTTGGGAGTCCCATCTACTCGTGCGGATACCCGCGCTTGGGAGTCCCACCTACTCGTGCGGATACCCGCGCTGGGGAGTCCCACCTTCTCGTGCGGATACCCGCGCTTGGGAGTCCCACCTACTCGTGCGGATACCCGCGCTTGGGAGTCCCACCTACTCGTGCTGATACCCGCACTTGGGAGTCCCACCTACTCGTGCGGATACCCGCGCTTGGGAGTCCCACCTACTCGTGCGGATACCCGCGCTTGGGAGTCCCACCTACTCGTGCAGATACCCGAGCTTGAGTGTCCCACCTACTCGTGCGGATACCCGCGCTTGGGAGTCCCACCTACTCGTGCGGATACCCGCGCTTGGGTGTCCCACCTACTCGTGCGGATACCCGCGCTTGGGAGTCCCACCTACTCGTGCGGATACCCGCGCTTGGGAGTCCCACCTACTCGTGCAGATACCCGCACTTGGGAGTCCCACCTACTCGTGCGGATACCCGCGCTTGGGAGTCCCACCTACTCGTGCGGATACCCGCGCTTGGGTGTCCCACCTACTCGTGCGGATACCCGCGCTTGGGAGTCCCACCTATTCGTGCAGATATCCGCGCTTGGGAGTCCCACCTACTCGTGCGGATACCCGCGCTTGGGAGTCCCACCTACTCGTGCGGATACCCGCGATGGGGAGTTCCACCTACTCGTGCCGATACCCGCGCTTGGGAGTCCCACGTACTCGTGCGGATACCCGCGCTTGGGAGTCCCACCTACTCGTGGGGATAACCGCGCTTGGGAGTCCCACCTACTCGTGCGGATACCCGCGCTTGGGAGTCCCACCTACTCGTGCGGATACCCGCGCTTGGGAGTCCCACCTACTCGTGCGGATACCCGCGCTTGGGAGTCCCACCTACTCGTGCGAATACCCGCGCTTGGGAGTTCCACCTACTCGTGCAGATATCCGCGCTTGGGAGTCCCACCTATTCGTGCGGATACCCGCGCTTGGGAGTCCCACCAACTCGTGCGGATACCCGCGCGTGGGAGTCCCACCTACTCGTGCGGATACCCGCGCTTGGGAGTCCCACCTACTCGTGCGGATACCCGCGCTTGGAAGTTCCACCTACTCGTGCAGATATCCGCGCTTGGGAGTCCCACCTATTCGTGCGGATACCTGCGCTTGGGAGTCCCACCTACTCGTGCGGATACCCGCGCTTGGGAGTCCCACCTACTCGTGCGGATACCCGCGCTTGGGAGTCCCACCGACTCGCGCGGATACCTGCGCTTGGGAGTCCCACCTACTCGTGCAGATACCCGCGCTTGGGAGTCCCACCTACTCGTGCGGATACCCGCGCTTGGGAGTCCCACCTACTCGTGCGGATACCCGCGCTTGGAAGTTCCACCTACTCGTGCGGATACCCGCGCGTGGGAGTCCCACCTACTCGTGCGGATACCCGCGCTTGGGAGTCCCACCTACTCGTGCAGATATCCGCGCTTGGGAGTCCCACCAATTCGTGCGGATACCCGCGCTTGGGAGTCCCACCTACTCGTGCGGATACCCGCGCGTGGGAGTCCCACCTACTCGTGCGGATACCCGCGCTTGGGAGTCCCACCTACTCGTGCGGATACCCGCTCTTGGAAGTTCCACCTACTCGTGCAGATATCCGCGCTTGGGAGTCCCACCTATTCGTGCGGATACCCGCGCTTGGGAGTCCCACCTACTCGTGCGGATACCCGCGCTTGGGAGTCCCACCTACTCGTGCGGATACCCGCGCTTGGGAGTCCCACCGACTCGCGCGGATACCTGCGCTTGGGAGTCCCACCTACTCGTGCAGATACCCGCGCTTGGGAGTCCCACCTACTCGTGCGGATACCCGCGCTTGGGAGTCCCACCTACTCGTGCGGATACCCGCGCTTGGAAGTTCCACCTACTCGTGCGGATACCCGCGATTGGGGGTCCCACCTACTCGTGCGGATACCCGCGCTTGGGAGTCCCACCTACTCGTGCGGATACCCGCGCTTGGGAGTTCCACCTACTCGTGCAGATATCCGCGCTTGGGAGTCCCACCTATTCGTGCGGATACCTGCGCTTGGGAGTCCCACCTACTCGTGCAGATACCCGCGCTTGGGAGTCCCACCTACTCTTGCAGATACCCGCGCTTGGGAGTCCCATCTACTCGTGCGGATACCCGCGCGTGGGAGTCCCACCTACTCGTGCGGATACCTGTGCTTGGGAGTCCCACCTACTCTTGTAGATACCCGCGCTTGGGAGTCCCATCTACTCGTGCGGATACCCGCGCGTGGGAGTCCCACCTACTCGTGCGGATACCCGCGCGTGGGAGTCCCACCTACTCGTGCGGATACCCGCGCTTGGGAGTCCCACCGACTCGCGCGGATACCTGCGCTGGGGAGTCCCACCTACTCGTGCAGATACCCGCGCTTGGGAGTCCCACCTACTCTTGCAGATACCCGCGCTTGGGAGTCCCACCTATTCGTGTGGATACCCGCGCGTGGGAGTCCCACCTACTCGTGCGGATACCCGCGCTTGGGAGTCCCACCTACTCGTGCGGATACCCACGCTTGGGAGTCCCACCTACTCGTGCGGATACCCGCGCTTGGGAGTCCCACCTACTCGTGCGGATACCCGCGCGTGGGAGTCCCACCTACTCGTGCGGAAACCCGCGCTTGGAAGTCCCACCTACTCTTGGGGATACCCGCGCTCGGGAGTCCCATCTACTCGTGGGGATACCCGCGCTTGGGAGTCCCATCTACTCGTGGGGATACCCGCGCTTGGGAATCCCACCTACTCGAGGGGATACCCGCGCTTGGGAGTTCCACCTACTCTTGGGGATACCCGCGCTTGGGGTTCCACCTACTCGTGCAGATACCCGCGCTTGGGAGTTTCACCTACTCGTGCGGATACCCGCGCTGGGGAGTCCCATCTACTCTTGCGGATACCCGCGCTGGGGAGTCCCACCTACTCGTGCGGATACCCGCGCTTGGGAGTCCCACCTACTCGAGGGGATACCCGCGCTTGGGAGTCCCACCTACTCGTGCAGATACCCGCGCTTGGGAGTCCCACCTACTCGTGCGGATACCCGCGCTTGGGAGTTTCACCTACTCGTGCGGATACCCGCGCTGGGGTGTCCCATCTACTCTTGCGGATACCCGCGCTGGGGAGTCCCACCTACTCGTGCG
Source organism: Leptarthrus brevirostris (assembly GCA_964036015.1). NCBI lineage: Eukaryota > Metazoa > Arthropoda > Insecta > Diptera > Asilidae > Leptarthrus > Leptarthrus brevirostris. The sequence continues at coordinate 38,332,080 of OZ038373.1, read as the reverse complement.
GATACCCGCGCTTGGGAGTCCCACCTACTCGAGGGGATACCCGCGCGTGGGAGTCCCACCTACTCGTGCGGATACCCGCGCGTGGGAGTCCCACCTACTCGTGCGGATACCCGCGCTTGGGAGTCCCACCGACTCGCGCGGATACCTGCGCTGGGGAGTCCCACCTACTCGTGCAGATACCCGCGCTTGGGAGTCCCACCTACTCTTGCAGATACCCGCGCTTGGGAGTCCCACCTATTCGTGTGGATACCCGCGCGTGGGAGTCCCACCTACTCGTGCGGATACCCGCGCTTGGGAGTTCCACCTACTCGTGCGGATACCCGCGCTTGGGAGTACCACCTACTCGTGCGGATACCCGCGCTTGGGAGTCCCACCTACTCGTGCGGATACCCACGCTTGGGAGTCCCACCTACTCGTGCGGATAACCGCGCTTGGGAGTCCCACCTACTCGTGCGGATACCCGCGCGTGGGAGTCCCACCTACTCGTGCGGAAACCCGCGCTTGGAAGTCCCACCTACTCTTGGGGATACCCGCGCTTGGGAGTCCCATCTACTCGTGGGGATACCCGCGCTTGGGAGTCCCATCTACTCGTGGGGATACCCGCGCTTGGGAATCCCACCTACTCGAGGGGATACCCGCGCTTGGGAGTTCCACCTACTCTTGGGGATACCCGCGCTTGGGGTTCCACCTACTCGTGCAGATACCCGCGCATGGGAGTCCCACCTACTCTTGCAGATACCCGCGCTTGGGAGTCCCACCTATTCGTGTGGATACCCGCGCGTGGGAGTCCCACCTACTCGTGCAGATACCCGCGCTTGGGAGTTTCACCTACTCGTGCGGATACCCGCGCTGGGGAGTCCCACCTACTCGTGCGGATACCCGCGCTTGGGAGTCCCACCTACTCGAGGGGATACCCGCGCTTGGGAGTCCCACCTACTCGTGCGGATACCCGCGCTTGGGAGTCCCACCTACTCGTGCGGATACCCGCGCTTGGGAGTCCCACCGACTCGCGCGGATACCTGCGCTTGGGAGTCCCACCTACTCGTGCAGATACCCGCGCTTGGGAGTCCCACCTACTCGTGCGGATAACCGCGCTTGGGAGTCTCACCTACTCGTGCAAATCCCCACGCTTGGGAGTCCCATCTACTCGTGCGGATACCCGCGCGTGGGAGTCCCACCTACATGTGCGGATACCCGCGCTTGGGAGTCCCACCTACTCGTGGGGATATCCGCGCTTGGGAGTCCCATCTACTCGTGCAGATACCCGCGCTTGGGAGTCCCACCTACTCGTGCGGATACCCGCGCTTGGGAGCCCCACCTACTCGAGGGGATACCCGCGCTTGGGAGTTCCACCTACTCGTGCGGATACCCGCGCTTGGGAGTTCCACCTACTCGTGCGGATACCCGCGCTGGGGAGTCCCACCTACTCGTGCGGATACCCGCGCTTGGGGGTCCCACCTTCTCGTGCGGATACCCCCGCTTGGGAGTCCCATCTACTCGTGCGGATACCCGCGCGTGGGAGTCCCACCTACTCGTGCGGATACCCGCGCTTGGGAGTCCCACCTACTCGAGGGGATACCCGCGCTTGGGAGTTCCACCTACTCGTGCAGATACCCGCGCTTGGGAGTCCCACCTACTCGTGCGGATACCCGCGCTTGGGAGTCAATGCTATTTACGAGAACTTACAAAAATGTCATCAACTAAGAAAATTCAAATAATTTCTATGATTACTTTTTATTACAGATACATAAATTTGTTGCCAGTTATAAAATAAGGTAAAATTTATTATCACAACCATATGAAAGACTTTCAGAAAAATTACTCAATTTAGCATTTTAAAGCTATTTACGAGAACTTACAAAAATGTCATCTACTAAGAAAAGTCAAATAATTTTCATGATAATTTTTTATTCCAGAGACATAAATTTGTCACCATTTATATAATGAGGTAAAAATCATTATCATAACTATATGAAAAAATTTCATAAAATTTTTTTTACTCTATTTTAGCATAGAAAGCACTTTAAAGCTATTTTTACAATAACACAAAAAATGTGCATGTACACATCGAATCATAAGGTTCAGACTTATTTTCATATGTGATGATTGTATTAGTTTAGCTAGTTGGTTCCCCAGAACCATTGTATGACTCCCAAGCGCGGGTATCTGCACGAGTATATCGGACTCCCAAGCGCGGGTATCTGCACGAGTAGGTCGGACTCCCAAGCGCGGGTATCCGCACGAGTAGGTGGGATTTCCAAGCGCGGGTATCTGCACGAGTAGGTGGGACTCCCAAGCGCGGGTATCCGCACGAATAGGTGGGACTCCCAAGCGCGGATATATGCACGAATAGGTGGGACTCCCAAGCGCGGGTATCCGCACGAGTAGGTGGGACACCCAAGCGCGGGTATCCGCACGAGTAGGTGGGACTCCCAAGCGCGGGTATCCGCACGAGTAGGTGGGACTCCCAAGTGCGGGTATTTGCACGAGTAGGTGGGACTCCCAAGCGCGGGTATCCGCACGAGTAGGTGGGACTCCCAAGCGCGGGTATCCGCACGAGTAGGTGGGACTCCCAAGCGCGGGTATCCGCACGAGTAGGTGGGACTCCCCAGCGCGGGTATTCGCACGAGTTGGTGGCACTCCCAAGCGCGGGTATCCGCACGAGTAGGTGGGACACCCAAGCGCGGGTATCCGCACGAGTAGGTGGGACTCCCACGCGCGGGTATCCGCACGAGTAGATGGGACTCCCAAGCGCGGGTATCCGCACGAGTAGGTGGGACTCCCAAGCGCGGGTATCTGCACGGACTCCCCAGCGCGGGTATCCGCACGAGTAGGTGGGACTCCCAAGCGCGGGTATCTGCACGAGTAGGTGGGACTCCCAAGCGCGGGTATCCGCACGAGTAGGTGGAACTCCCAAGCGCGGGTATCCGCACGAGTAGGTGGGACTCCCAAGTGCGGGTATCTGCACGAGTAGGTGGGACTCCCAAGCGCGGGTATCCGCACGAGTAGGTGGGACTCCCAAGCGCGGGTATCCGCACGAGTAGGTGGGACTCCCAAGCGCGGGTATCCGCACGAGTAGGTGGGACTCCCATGCGCGGGTATCCGCACGAGTAGGTGGGACTCCCCAGCGCGGGTATCCGCACGAGTAGGTGGGACTCCCAAGCGCGGGTATCCGCACGAGTAGGTGGGACACCCAAGCGCGGGTATCCGCACGAGTAGGTGGGACTCCCACGCGCGGGTATCCGCACGAGTAGATGGGACTCCCAAGCGCGGGTATCCGCACGAGTTGGTGGGACTCCCAAGCGCGGGTATCCGAACGAGTAGGTGGGACTCCCACGCGCGGGTATCCGCACGAGTAGATGGGACTCCCAAGCGCGGGTATCCGCACGAGTAGGTGGGACTCCGAAGCGCGGGTATCTGCACGAGTAGGTGGGACTCCCAAGCGCGGGTATCCGCACGAGTAGGTGGAACTCCCAAGCGCGGGTATCCGCACGAGTAGGTGGTACTCCCAAGCGCGGGTATCCCCACGAGTAGGTGGGACTCCCAAGCGCGGGTATCCGCACGAGTAGGTGGGACTCCCACGCGCGGGTATCCGCACGAGTAGATGGGACTCCCAAGCGCGGGTATCCGCACGAGTAGGTGGGACTCCCAAGCGCGGGTATCTGCACGAGTAGGTGGGACTCCCAAGCGCGGGTATCCGCACGAGTAGGTGGGACTCCCAAGCGCGGGTATCCGCACGAGTAGGTGGAACTCCCAAGCGCGGGTATCCGCACGAGTAGGTGGAACACCCAAGCGCGGGTATCCCCACGAGTAGGTGGGACTCCCAAGCGCGGGTATCCGCACGAGTAGGTGGGACTCCCGAGCACGGGTATCCGCACGAGTAGGTGGAACTCCCAAGCGCGGGTATCCCCACGAGTAGGTGGGACTCCCGAGCACGGGTATCCGCACGAGTAGGTGGAACTCCCAAGCGCGGGTATCCTTACGAGTAGATGGGACTCCCAAGCGCGGGTATCCGCACGAGTAGGTGGGACTCCCAAGCGCGGGTATCTGCACAAGTAGGTGGGACTACCAAGCGCGGTTATCCCCACGAGTAGGTGGGACTCCCAAGCGCGGGTATCCGCACGAGTAGGTGGGACTCCCACGCGCGGGTATCCGCGCGAGTAGATGGGACTCCAAAGCGGGGGTATCCGCACGAGAAGGTGGGACTCCCAAGCGCGGGTATCCGCACGTGTAGGTGGGACTCCCAAGCGCGGGTATCCGCACGAGTAGGTGGGACTTTCAATTGCGGGGATTTGCACGAGTAGGTGACTCCCAAGCGCGGGTATCCGCTCGAGTAGGTGGGACTCGTGCGGATACCCACGCTTGGGAGTCCCACCTACTCGTGCGGATACCCGCGCTTGGTAGTCCCACCTACTCGTGCGGATACTCGCGCTTGGGTGTCCCACCTACTCGTGCGGAAACTCGCGCTTGGGAGTCTCACCTACTCGTGCAAATTACCGCACTTGGGAGTCCCACCTACTCGTGCGGATACCCGCGCGGGTATCCGCACGAGTAGGTGGGACTCCCACGCGCGGGTATCCGCACGAGTAGATGGGACTCCCAAGCGCGGGTATCCGCACGAGTAGGTGGGACTCCCAAGCGCGGGTATCCGAACGAGTAGGTGGGACTCCCACGCGCGGGTATCCGCACGAGTAGATGGGACTCCCAAGCGCGGGTATCCGCACGAGTAGGTGGGACTCCCAAGCGCGGGTATCTGCACGAGTAGGTGGGACTCCCAAGCGCGGGTATCCGCACGAGTAGGTGGAACTCCCAAGCGGGGGTATCCGCACGAGTAGGTGGTACTCCCAAGCGCGGGTATCCCCACGAGTAGGTGGGACTCCCAAGCGCGGGTATCCGCACGAGTAGGTGGGACTCCCACGCGCGGGTATCCGCACGAGTAGATGGGACTCCCAAGCGCGGGTATCCGCACGAGTAGGTGGGACTCCCAAGCGCGGGTATCTGCACGAGTAGGTGGGACTCCCAAGCGCGGGTATCCGCACGAGTAGGTGGGACTCCCAAGCGCGGGTATCCGGACGAGTAGGTGGAACTCCCAAGCGCGGGTATCCGCACGAGTAGGTGGAACACCCAAGCGCGGGTATCCCCACGAGTAGGTGGGACTCCCAAGCGCGGGTATCCGCACGAGTAGGTGGGACTCCCGAGCACGGGTATCCGCACGAGTAGGTGGAACTCCCAAGCGCGGGTATCCCCACGAGTAGGTGGGACTCCCAAGCGCGGGTATCCGCACGAGTAGGTGGGACTCCCACGCGCGGGTATCCGCACGAGTAGATGGGACTCCCAAGCGCGGGTATCCGCACGAGTAGGTGGGACTCCCAAGCGCGGGTATCTGCACGAGTAGGTGGGACTCCCAAGCGCGGGTATCCGCACGAGTAGATGGGACTCCAAAGCGGGGGTATCCGCACGAGAAGGTGGGACTCCCAAGCGCGGGTATCCGCACGAGTAGGTGGGACTCCCAAGCGCGGGTATCCGCACGAGTAGGTGGGACTTTCAATTGCGGGGATTTGCACGAGTAGGTGACTCCCAAGCGCGGGTATCCGCACGAGTAGGAGGGACTCGTGCGGATACCCGCGCTTGGGAGTCCCACCTACTCGTGCGGATACCCGCGCTTGGTAGTCCCACCTACTCGTGCGGATACTCGCGCTTGGTTGTCCCACCTACTCGTGCGGAAACTCGCGCTTGGGAGTCTCACCTACTCGTGCAAATTACCGCACTTGGGAGTCCCACCTACTCGTGCGGATACCCGCGCTTGGGAGTCCCACCTACTCGTGCGGATACCCGCGCGTGGGAGTACAACCTACTCGTGCGGATACCCGCGCTTGGGAGTCCCACCTACTCGTGGGGATACCCGCGCTTGGGAGTCCCACCTACTCGTGGGGATACCCGCACTTGGGAGTTCCACCTACTCGTGCGGATACCCGCGCTTGGGAGTTCCACCTACTCGTGCGGATACCCGCGCTGGGGAGTCCCACCTACTAATGCGGATACCCGCGCTTGGGAGTCCCACCTACTCGTGCGGATACCCGCGCTTGGGAGTCCCACCGACTCGTGCGGATACCTGCGCTTGGGAGTCCCACCTACTCGTGCAGATACCCGCGCTTGGGAGTCCCACCTACTCTTGCAGATACCCGCGCTTGGGAGTCCCACCTACTCGTGCGGATACCCGCGCTTGGGAGTCCCACCTACTCGTGCAGATACCCGCGCTGGGGAGTCCCACGTACTCGTGCGGATAACCGCGCTTGGGAGTCCCACCTACTCGTGCGGATACCCGCGCTTGGGAGTCCCACCTACTCGTGCGGATACCCGCGCTTGGGAGTCCCACCGACTCTTGCAGATACCCGCGCTTGGGAGTCCCATCTACTCGTGCGGATACCCGCGCGTGGGAGTCCCACCTACTCGTGCGGATACCCGCGCTTGGGAGTCCCACCTACTCGTGCGGATACCCGCGCTTGGGAGTTCCACCTACTCGTGCAGATATCCGCGCTTGGGAGTCCCACCTATTCGTGCGGATACCCGCGCTTGGGAGTCCCACCTACTCGTGCGGATACCCGCGCTTGGGAGTCCCACCTACTCGTGCGGATACCCGCGCTTGGGAGTCCCACTGACTCGTGCGGATACCTGCGCTTGGGAGTCCCACCTACTCGTGCAGATACCCGCGCTTGGGAGTCCCTCCTACTCTTGCAGATACCCGCGCTTGGGAGTCCCATCTACTCGTGCGGATACCCGCGCGTGGGAGTCCCACCTACTCGTGCGGATACCCGCGCTTGGGAGTCCCACCTACTCGTGTGGATACCCGCGCTTGGGAGTTCCACCTACTCGTGCAGATATCCGCGCTTGAGAGTCCCACCTATTCGTGCGGATACCCACGCTTGGGAGTCCCACCTACTCGTGCAGATACCCGCGCTTGGGAGTCCCACCTACTCGTGCAGATACCCGCGCTTGGGAGTCCCACCTACTCTTGCAGATACCCGCGCTTGGGAGTCCCATCTGCTCGTGCGGATACCCGCGCGTGGGAGTCCCACCTACTCGTGCGGATACCCGCGCTTGGGAGTCCCACCGACTCGCGCGGATACCTGCGCTTGGGAGTCCCACCTACTCGTGCAGATACCCGCGCTTGGGAGTCCCACCTACTCTTGCAGATACCCGCGCTTGGGAGTCCCACCTATTCGTGCGGATACCCGCGCTTGGGAGTTCCACCTACTAGTGCGGATACCCGCGCTTGGGAGTCCCACCTACTCGTGCGGATACCCGCGCTTGGGAGTCCCACCTACTCGTGCGGATACCCGCGCTTGGGAGTCCCACCTACTCGTGCGGATACCCGCGCGTGGGAGTCCCACCTACTCGTGCGGAAACCCGCGCTTGGAAGTCCCACCTACTCTTGGGGATACCCGCGATTGGGAGTCCCATCTACTCGTGGGGATACCCGCGCTTGGGAGTCCCATCTACTCGTGGGGATACCCGCGCTTGGGAGTCCCACCTACTCGAGGGGATACCCGCGCTTGGGAGTTCCACCTACTCTTGGGGATACCCGCGCTTGGGGTTCCACCTACTCGTGCGGATACCCGCGCTTGGGAGTCCCACGTACTCGTGCGGATACGCGCGCTTGGGAGTCCCACCTACTCGTGCGGATAACCGCGCTTGGGAGTCCCACCTACTCGTGCGGATACCCGCGCTTGGGAGTCCCACCTACTCGTGCGGATACCCATGCTTGGGAGTCCCACCAACTCTTGCAGAAACCCGCGCTTGGGAGTCCCATCTACTCGTGCGGATACCCGCGCGTGGGAGTCCCACCTACTCGTGCGGATACCCGCGCTTGGGAGTCCCACCTACTCGTGGGGATACCCGCGCTTGGGAGACCCATCTACTCGTGCAGATACCCGCGCTTGGGAGTCCCACCTACTCGTGCGGATACCCGCGCTTGGGAGTCCCACCTACTCGTGCGGATACCCGCGCTTGGGAGTCAATGCTATTTACGAGAACTTACAAAAATGTCATCAACTAAGAAAATTCAAATAATTTCTATGATTACTTTTTATTACAGATACATAAATTTGTTACCAGTTATAAAATAAGGTAAAATTTATTATCACAACCATATGAAAGACTTTCATAAAAATTACTCAATTAAGCATTTTAAAGCTATTTACGAGAACTTACAAAAATGTCATCTACTAAGAAAAGTCAAATAATTTTCATGATAATTTTTTATTCCAGAGACATAAATTTGTCACCATTTATATAATGAGGTAAAAATCATTATCATAACTATATGAAAAAATTTCATAAAATTTTTTTTACTCTATTTTAGCATAGAAAGCACTTTAAAGCAATTTTTACAATAACACAAAAAATGTGCATGTACATATCGAATCATAAGGTTCAGACTTATTTTCATATGTGATGATTGTATTAGTTTAGCTAGTTGGTTCCCCAGAACCATTGTATGACTCCCAAGCGCGGGTATCTGCACGAGTATGTCGGACTCCCAAGCGCGGGTATCTGCACGAGTAGGTCGGACTCCCAAGCGCGGGTATCCGCACGAGTAGGTGGGATTTCCAAGCGCGGGTATCTGCACGAGTAGGTGGGACTCCCAAGCGCGGGTATCCGCACGAATAGGTGGGACTCCCAAGCGCGGATATCTGCACGAATAGGTGGGACTCCCAAGCGCGGGTATCCGCACGAGTAGGTGGGACACCCAAGCGCGGGTATCCGCACGAGTAGGTGGGACTCCCAAGCGCGGGTATCCGCACGAGTAGGTGGGACTCCCAAGTGCGGGTATCTGCACGAGTAGATGGGACTCCCAAGCGCGGGTATCCGCACGAGTAGGTGGGACTCCCAAGCGCGGGGATTTGCGCGAGTAGGTGAGACTCCCAAGCGCGGGTATCCGAACGAGTAGGTGGGACTCCCAAGTGCGGGTATCTGCACGAGTAGGTGGGACTCCCAAGCTCGGGTATCCGCACGAGTAGGTGGGACTCCCAAGCGCGGGTATCCGCACGAATAGGTGGGACTCCCAAGCGCGGGTATCCGCACGAGTAGGTGGGACTCCCAAGCGCGGGTATCCGCACGAGTACGTGTGACTCCCAAGCGCGGGTATCCGCACGAGTAGGTGGGACTCCCCAGCGCGGGTATCCGCACGAGTAGGTGGGACTCCCAAGCGCGGGTATCCGCACGAGTAGGTGGGACACCCAAGCGCGGGTATCCGCACGAGTAGGTGGGACTCCCACGCGCGGGTATCCGCACGAGTAGATGGGACTCCCAAGCGCGGGTATCCGCACGAGTAGGTGGGACTCCCAAGCGCGGGTATCTGCACGAGTAGGTGGGACTCCCCAGCGCGGGTATCCGCACGAGTAGGTGGGACTCCCAAGCGCGGGTATCCGCACGAGTAGGTGGGACACTCAAGCTCGGGTATCTGCACGAGTGGGTGGGACTCCCAAGCGCGGGTATCCGCACGAGTAGGTGGGACTCCCAAGCGCGGGTATCCGCACGAGTAGGTGGGACTCCCAAGCGCGGGTATCCGCACGAGTAGGTGGGACTCCCAAGTGCGGGTATCAGCACGAGTAGGTGGAACTCCCAAGCGCGGGTATCCGCACAAGTAGGTGGAACTCCCAAGCGCGGGTATCCGCACGAGTAGGTGGGACTCCCAAGCGCGGGTATCCGCACGAGTAGGTGGGACTCCCCAGCGCGGGTATCCGCACGAGTAGGTGGGACTCCCAAGCGCGGGTATCCGCACGAGTAGGTGGGCCACCCAAGCGCGGGTATCCGAACGAGTAGGTGGGACTCCCAAGTGCGGGTATCTGCACGAGTAGGTGGGACTCCCAAGCGCGGGTATCCGCACGAGTAGGTGGGACTCCCAAGCGCGGGTATCCGCACGAGTAGGTGGGACTCCCAAGCGCGGGTATCCGCACGAGTAGGTGGGACTCCCCAGCGCGAGTATCCGCACGAGTAGGTGGGACTCCCAAGCGGGGGTATCGGCACGAGTAGGTGGGACACCCCCCCACGAGTAGGTGGGACTCCCAAGTGCGGGTATCCGCACGAGTAGGTGGGACTCCCACGCGCGGGTATCCGCACGAGTAGATGGGACTCCCAAGCGCGGGTATCCGCACGAGTAGGTGGGACTCCCACGCGTGGGTATCCGCACGAGTAGGTGGGACTCCCAAGCGCGGGTATCTGCACGAGTAGGTGGGACTCCCAAGCGCGGGTATCCGCACGAGTAGGTGGAACTCCCAAGCGCGGGTATCCGCACGAGTAGGTGGAACTCCCAAGCGCGGGTATCCCCACGAGTAGGTGGGACTCCCAAGCGCGGGTATCCGCACGAGTAGGTGGGACTCCCAAGCACGGGTATCCGCACGAGTAGGTGGAACTCCCAAGCGCGGGTATCCCCACGAGTAGGTGGGACTCCCAAGCGCGGGTATCTGCACGAGTAGGTGGGACTCCCAAGCGCGGGTATCCGCACGAGTAGGTGGAACACCGAAGCGCGGGTATCCGCACGAGTAGGTGGAACACCGAAGCGCGGGTATCCGCACGAGTAGGTGGAACTCCCAGGCGCGGGTATCCCCACGAGTAGGTGGGACTCCCAAGCGCGGGTATCCGCACGAGTAGGTGGGACTCCCACGCGCGGGTATCCGCACGAGTAGATGGGACTCCCAAGCGCGGGAATCCGCACGAGTAGGTGGGACTCCCACGCGCGGGTATCCGCACGAGTAGGTGGGACTCCCAAGCGCGGGTATCTGCACGAGTAGGTGGGACTCCCAAGCGCGGGTATCCGCACGAGTAGGTGGAACTCCCAAGCGCGGGTATCCGCACGAGTAGGTGGAACTCCCAAGCGCGGGTATCCCCACGAGTAGGTGACACTCCCAAGCGCGGGTATCCGCACGAGTAGGTGGGACTCCGAAGCGCGGGTATCCGCACGAGTAGGTGGAACTCCCAAGCGCGGGTATCCCCACGAGTAGGTGGGACTCCCAAGCGCGGGTATCCGCACGAGTAGGTGGGACTCCCAAGCGCGGGTATCTGCACGAGTAGGTGGGACTCCCAAGCGCGGGTATCCGCACGAGTAGGTGGGACTCCCAAGCGCGGGGATTTGCACGAGTAGGTGAGACTCCCAAGCGCGGGTATCCGAACAAGTAGGTGGGACTACCAAGCGCGGGTATCCCCACGAGTAGGTGGGACTCCCAAGCGCGGGTATCCGCACGAGTAGGTGGGACTCCCAAGCGCGGGTATCTGCACGAGTAGGTGGGACTCCCAAGCGCGGGTATCTGCACGAGTAGGTGGGACTCCCAAGCGTGGGTATCCGCACGAGTAGGTGGGACCCCCAAGCGCGGGTATCTGCACGAGTAGGTGGGACTCCCAAGCGTGGGTATCCGCACGAGTAGGTGGGACTCCCAAGCGCGGGTATCCGCACGAGTAGGTGGGACTCCCACGCGCGGGTATCCGCACGAGTAGATGGGACTCCCAAGCGCGGGTATCCGCACGAGTAGGTGGGACTCCCACGCGCGGGTATCCGCACGAGTAGATGGGACTCCAAAGCGGGGGTATCCGCACGAGAAGGTGGGACTCCCAAGCGCGGGTATCCGCACGAGTAGGTGGGACTCCCAAGCGCGGGTATCCGCACGAGTAGGTGGGACTTTCAATTGCGGGGATTTGCGCGAGTAGGTGACTCCCAAGCGCGGGTATCCGCACGAGTAGGTGGGACTCGTGCGGATACCCGCGCTTGGGAGTCCCACCTACTCGTGCGGATACCCGCGCTTGGTAGTCCCACCTACTCGTGCGGATACCCGCGCTTGGGGTTCCACCTACTCGTGCGGATACCCGCGCTTGGGAGTCCCACGTACTCGTACGGATACGCGCGCTTGGGAGTCCCACCTACTCGTGCGGATAACCGCGCTTGGGAGTCCCACCTACTCGTGCGGATACCCGCGCTTGGGAGTCCCACCTACTCGTGCGGATACCCATGCTTGGGAGTCCCACCTACTCTTGCAGAAACCCGCGCTTGGGAGTCCCATCCACTCGTGCGGATACCCGCGCGTGGGAGTCCCACCTACTCGTGCGGATACCCGCGCTTGGGAGTCCCACCTACTCGTGGGGATACCCGCGCTTGGGAGTCCCATCTACTCGTGCAGATACCCGCGCTTGGGAGTCCCACCTACTCGTGCGGATACCCGCGCTTGGGAGTCCCACCTACTCGTGCGGATACCCGCGCTTGGGAGTCCCACCTACTCGTGCGGATACCCGCGCTTGGGAGTCCCACCGACTCGTGCGGATACCTGCGCTTGGGAGTCCCACCTACTCGTGCAGATACCCGCGCTTGGGAGTGCCACCTACTCGTGCAGATACCCGCGCTTGGGAGTCCCACCTACTCGTGCGGATACCCGCGCTTGGGAGTCAATGCTATTTACGAGAACTTACAAAAATGTCATCAACTAAGAAAATTCAAATAATTTCTATGATTACTTTTTGTTACAGATACATAAATTTGTTACCAGTTATAAAATAAGGTAAAATTTATTATCACAACCATATGAAAGACTTTCATAAAAATTACTCAATTAAGCATTTTAAAGCTATTTACGAGAACTTACAAAAATGTCATCTACTAAGAAAAGTCAAATAATTTTCATGATAATTTTTTATTCCAGAGACATAAATTTGTCACCATTTATATAATGAGGTAAAAATCATTATCATAACTATATGAAAAAATTTCATAAAATTTTTTTTACTCTATTTTAGCATAGAAAGCACTTTAAAGCAATTTTTACAATAACACAAAAAATGTGCATGTACATATCGAATCATAAGGTTCAGACTTATTTTCATATGTGATGATTGTATTAGTTTAGCTAGTTGGTTCCCCAGAACCATTGTATGACTCCCAAGCGCGGGTATCTGCACGAGTATGTCGGACTCCCAAGCGCGGGTATCTGCACGAGTAGGTCGGACTCCCAAGCGCGGGTATCCGCACGAGTAGGTGGGATTTCCAAGCGCGGGTATCTGCACGAGTAGGTGGGACTCCCAAGCGCGGGTATCCGCACGAATAGGTGGGACTCCCAAGCGCGGATATCTGCACGAATAGGTGGGACTCCCAAGCGCGGGTATCCGCACGAGTAGGTGGGACACCCAAGCGCGGGTATCCGCACGAGTAGGTGGGACTCCCAAGCGCGGGTATCCGCACGAGTAGGTGGGACTCCCAAGTGCGGGTATCTGCACGAGTAGATGGGACTCCCAAGTGCGGGTATCTGCACGAGTAGGTGGGACTCCCAAGCGCGGGTATCCGCACGAGTAGGTGGGACTCCCACGCGCGGGTATCCGCACGAGTAGATGGGACTCCCAAGCGCGGGTATCCGCACGAGTAGGTGGGACTCCCAAGCGCGGGTATCTGCACGAGTAGGTGGGACTCCCCAGCGCGGGTATCCGCACGAGTAGGTAGGACTCCCAAGCGCGGGTATCCGCACGAGTAGGTGGGACACTCAAGCTCGGGTATCTGCACGAGTAGGTGGGACTCCCAAGCGCGGGTATCCGCACGAGTAGGTGGGACTCCCAAGCGCGGGTATCCGCACGAGTAGGTGGGACTCCCAAGCGCGGGTATCCGCACGAGTAGGTGGGACTCCCAAGTGCGGGTATCAGCACGAGTAGGTGGAACTCCCAAGCGCGGGTATCCGCACGAGTAGGTGGAACTCCCAAGCGCGGGTATCCGCACGAGTAGGTGGGACTCCCAAGCGCGGGTATCCGCACGAGTAGGTGGGACTCCCAAGCGCGGGTATCAGCACGAGTAGGTGGGACTCCCAAGCGCGGGTATCCGCACGAGTAGGTGGGACTCCCCAGCGCGAGTATCCGCACGAGTAGGTGGGACTCCCAAGCGGGGGTATCCGCACGAGTAGGTGGGACTCCCAAGCGCGGGTATCCGCACGAGTAGGTGGAACTCCCAAGCGCGGGTATCCGCACGAGTAGGTGGAACTCCCAAGCGCGGGTATCCCCACGAGTAGGTGGGACTCCCAAGCGCGGGTATCCGCACGAGTAGGTGGGACTCCCAAGCACGGGTATCCGCACGAGTAGGTGGGACTCCCAAGCGCGGGTATCCGCACGAGTAGGTGGGCCACCCAAGCGCGGGTATCCGAACGAGTAGGTGGGACTCCCAAGTGCGGGTATCTGCACGAGTAGGTGGGACTCCCAAGTGCGGGTATCCGCACGAGTAGGTGGGACTCCCACGCGCGGGTATCCGCACGAGTAGATGGGACTCCCAAGCGCGGGTATCCGCACGAGTAGGTGGGACTCCCACGCGCGGGTATCCGCACGAGTAGGTGGGACTCCCAAGCGCGGGTATCTGCACGAGTAGGTGGGACTCCCAAGCGCGGGTATCCGCACGAGTAGGTGGAACTCCCAAGCGCGGGTATCCGCACGAGTAGGTGGAACTCCCAAGCGCGGGTATCCCCACGAGTAGGTGGGACTCCCAAGCGCGGGTATCCGCACGAGTAGGTGGGACTCCCAAGCACGGGTATCCGCACGAGTAGGTGGAACTCCCAAGCGTGGGTATCCCCACGAGTAGGTGGGACTCCCAAGCGCGGGTATCTGCACGAGTAGATGGGACTCCCAAGCGCGGGTATCCGCACGAGTAGGTGGAACACCGAAGCGCGGGTATCCGCACGAGTAGGTGGAACACCGAAGCGCGGGTATCCGCACGAGTAGGTGGAACTTCCAGGCGCGGGTATCCCCACGAGTAGGTGGGACTCCCAAGCGCGGGTATCCGCACGAGTAGGTGGGACTCCCACGCGCGGGTATCCGCACGAGTAGATGGGACTCCCAAGCGCGGGTATCCGCACGAGTAGGTGGGACTCCCACGCGCGGGTATCCGCACGAGTAGGTGGGACTCCCAAGCGCGGGTATCTGCACGAGTAGGTGGGACTCCCAAGCGCGGGTATCCGCACGAGTAGGTGGAACTCCCAAGCGCGGGTATCCGCACGAGTAGGTGGAACTCCCAAGCGCGGGTATCCCCACGAGTAGGTGACACTCCCAAGCGCGGGTATCCGCACGAGTAGGTGGGACTCCGAAGCGCGGGTATCCGCACGAGTAGGTGGAACTCCCAAGCGCGGGTATCCCCACGAGTAGGTGGGACTCCCAAGCGCGGGTATCCGCACGAGTAGGTGGGACTCCCAAGCGCGGGTATCTGCACGAGTAGGTGGGACTCCCAAGCGCGGGTATCCGCACGAGTAGGTGGGACTCCCAAGCGCGGGGATTTGCACGAGTAGGTGAGACTCCCAAGCGCGGGTATCCGAACAAGTAGGTGGGACTACCAAGCGCGGGTATCCCCACGAGTAGGTGGGACTCCCAAGCGCGGGTATCCGCACGAGTAGGTGGGACTCCCAAGCGCGGGTATCTGCACGAGTAGGTGGGACTCCCAAGCGCGGGTATCTGCACGAGTAGGTGGGACTCCCAAGCGTGGGTATCCGCACGAGTAGGTGGGACCCCCAAGCGCGGGTATCTGCACGAGTAGGTGGGACTCCCAAGCGTGGGTATCCGCACGAGTAGGTGGGACTCCCAAGCGCGAGTATCCGCACGAGTAGGTGGGACTCCCACGCGCGGGTATCCGCACGAGTAGATGGGACTCCCAAGCGCGGGTATCCGCACGAGTAGGTGGGACTCCCACGCGCGGGTATCCGCACGAGTAGATGGGACTCCAAAGCGGGGGTATCCGCACGAGAAGGTGGGACTCCCAAGCGCGGGTATCCGCACGAGTAGGTGGGACTCCCAAGCGCGGGTATCCGCACGAGTAGGTGGGACTTTCAATTGCGGGGATTTGCGCGAGTAGGTGACTCCCAAGCGCGGGTATCCGCACGAGTAGGTGGGACTCGTGCGGATACCCGCGCTTGGGAGTCCCACCTACTCGTGCGGATACCCGCGCTTGGTAGTCCCACCTACTCGTGCGGATACCCGCGCTTGGGGTTCCACCTACTCGTGCGGATACCCGCGCTTGGGAGTCCCACGTACTCGTACGGATACGCGCGCTTGGGAGTCCCACCTACTCGTGCGGATAACCGCGCTTGGGAGTCCCACCTACTCGTGCGGATACCCGCGCTTGGGAGTCCCACCTACTCGTGCGGATACCCATGCTTGGGAGTCCCACCTACTCTTGCAGAAACCCGCGCTTGGGAGTCCCATCTACTCGTGCGGATACCCGCGCGTGGGAGTCCCACCTACTCGTGCGGATACCCGCGCTTGGGAGTCCCACCTACTCGTGGGGATACCCGCGCTTGGGAGTCCCATCTACTCGTGCAGATACCCGCGCTTGGGAGTCCCACCTACTCGTGCGGATACCCGCGCTTGGGAGTCCCACCTACTCGTGCGGATACCCGCGCTTGGGAGTCCCACCTACTCGTGCGGATACCCGCGCTTGGGAGTCCCACCGACTCGTGCGGATACCTGCGCTTGGGAGTCCCACCTACTCGTGCAGATACCCGCGCTTGGGAGTGCCACCTACTCGTGCAGATACCCGCGCTTGGGAGTCCCACCTACTCGTGCGGATACCCGCGCTTGGGAGTCAATGCTATTTACGAGAACTTACAAAAATGTCATCAACTAAGAAAATTCAAATAATTTCTATGATTACTTTTTATTACAGATACATAAATTTGTTACCAGTTATAAAATAAGGTAAAATTTATTATCACAACCATATGAAAGACTTTCATAAAAATTACTCAATTAAGCATTTTAAAGCTATTTACGAGAACTTACAAAAATGTCATCTACTAAGAAAAGTCAAATAATTTTCATGATAATTTTTTATTCCAGAGACATAAATTTGTCACCATTTATATAATGAGGTAAAAATCATTATCATAACTATATGAAAAAATTTCATAAAATTTTTTTTACTCTATTTTAGCATAGAAAGCACTTTAAAGCAATTTTTACAATAACACAAAAAATGTGCATGTACATATCGAATCATAAGGTTCAGACTTATTTTCATATGTGATGATTGTATTAGTTTAGCTAGTTGGTTCCCCAGAACCATTGTATGACTCCCAAGCGCGGGTATCCGCACGAGTAGGTGGGACTCCCAAGTGCGGGTATCCGCACGAGTAGGTGGGACTCCCAAGCGCGGGTATCCGCACGAGTAGGTGGGACTCCCAAGTGCGGGTATCTGCACGAGTAGATGGGACTCCCAAGTGCGGGTATCTGCACGAGTAGGTGGGACTCCCAAGTGCGGGTATCTGCACGAGTAGGTGGGACTCCCAAGCGCGGGTATCTGCACGAGTAGGTCGGACTCCCAAGCGCGGGTATCCGCACGAGTAGGTGGGATTTCCAAGCGCGGGTATCTGCACGAGTAGGTGGGACTCCCAAGCGCGGGTATCCGCACGAATAGGTGGGACTCCCAAGCGCGGATATCTGCACGAATAGGTGGGACTCCCAAGCGCGGGTATCCGCACGAGTAGGTGGGACACCCAAGCGCGGGTATCCGCACGAGTAGGTGGGACTCCCAAGCGCGGGTATCCGCACGAGTAGGTGGGACTCCCAAGTGCGGGTATCTGCACGAGTAGATGGGACTCCCAAGTGCGGGTATCTGCACGAGTAGGTGGGACTCCCAAGCGCGGGTATCCGCACGAGTAGGTGGGACTCCCACGCGCGGGTATCCGCACGAGTAGATGGGACTCCCAAGCGCGGGTATCCGCACGAGTAGGTGGGACTCCCAAGCGCGGGTATCTGCACGAGTAGGTGGGACTCCCCAGCGCGGGTATCCGCACGAGTAGGTGGGACTCCCAAGCGCGGGTATCCGCACGAGTAGGTGGGACACTCAAGCTCGGGTATCTGCACGAGTAGGTGGGACTCCCAAGCGCGGGTATCCGCACGAGTAGGTGGGACTCCCAAGCGCGGGTATCCGCACGAGTAGGTGGGACTCCCAAGCGCGGGTATCCGCACGAGTAGGTGGGACTCCCAAGTGCGGGTATCAGCACGAGTAGGTGGAACTCCCAAGCGCGGGTATCCGCACGAGTAGGTGGAACTCCCAAGCGCGGGTATCCGCACGAGTAGGTGGGACTCCCAAGCGCGGGTATCCGCACGAGTAGGTGGGACTCCCCAGCGCGGGTATCCGCACGAGTAGGTGGGACTCCCAAGCGCGGGTATCCGCACGAGTAGGTGGGCCACCCAAGCGCGGGTATCCGAACGAGTAGGTGGGACTCCCAAGTGCGGGTATCTGCACGAGTAGGTGGGACTCCCAAGCGCGGGTATCCGCACGAGTAGGTGGGACTCCCAAGCGCGGGTATCCGCACGAGTAGGTGGGACTCCCAAGCGCGGGTATCCGCACGAGTAGGTGGGACTCCCCAGCGCGAGTATCCGCACGAGTAGGTGGGACTCCCAAGCGGGGGTATCCGCACGAGTAGGTGGGACTCCCAAGCGCGGGTATCCGCACGAGTAGGTGGAACTCCCAAGCGCGGGTATCCGCACGAGTAGGTGGAACTCCCAAGCGCGGGTATCCCCACGAGTAGGTGGGACTCCCAAGCGCGGGTATCCGCACGAGTAGGTGGGACTCCCAAGCACGGGTATCCGCACGAGTAGGTGGGACTCCCAAGCGCGGGTATCCGCACGAGTAGGTGGGCCACCCAAGCGCGGGTATCCGAACGAGTAGGTGGGACTCCCAAGTGCGGGTATCTGCACGAGTAGGTGGGACTCCCAAGTGCGGGTATCCGCACGAGTAGGTGGGACTCCCACGCGCGGGTATCCGCACGAGTAGATGGGACTCCCAAGCGCGGGTATCCGCACGAGTAGGTGGGACTCCCACGCGCGGGTATCCGCACGAGTAGGTGGGACTCCCAAGCGCGGGTATCTGCACGAGTAGGTGGGACTCCCAAGCGCGGGTATCCGCACGAGTAGGTGGAACTCCCAAGCGCGGGTATCCGCACGAGTATGTGGAACTCCCAAGCGCGGGTATCCCCACGAGTAGGTGGGACTCCCAAGCGCGGGTATCCGCACGAGTAGGTGGGACTCCCAAGCACGGGTATCCGCACGAGTAGGTGGAACTCCCAAGCGTGGGTATCCCCACGAGTAGGTGGGACTCCCAAGCGCGGGTATCTGCACGAGTAGGTGGGACTCCCAAGCGCGGGTATCCGCACGAGTAGGTGGAACACCGAAGCGCGGGTATCCGCACGAGTAGGTGGAACACCGAAGCGCGGGTATCCGCACGAGTAGGTGGAACTTCCAGGCGCGGGTATCCCCACGAGTAGGTGGGACTCCCAAGCGCGGGTATCCGCACGAGTAGGTGGGACTCCCACGCGCGGGTATCCGCACGAGTAGATGGGACTCCCAAGCGCGGGTATCCGCACGAGTAGGTGGGACTCCCACGCGCGGGTATCCGCACGAGTAGGTGGGACTCCCAAGCGCGGGTATCTGCACGAGTAGGTGGGACTCCCAAGCGCGGGTATCCGCACGAGTAGGTGGAACTCCCAAGCGCCGGTATCCGCACGAGTAGGTGGAACTCCCAAGCGCGGGTATCCCCACGAGTAGGTGACACTCCCAAGCGCGGGTATCCGCACGAGTAGGTGGGACTCCGAAGCGCGGGTATCCGCACGAGTAGGTGGAACTCCCAAGCGCGGGTATCCCCACGAGTAGGTGGGACTCCCAAGCGCGGGTATCCGCACGAGTAGGTGGGACTCCCAAGCGCGGGTATCTGCACGAGTAGGTGGGACTCCCAAGCGCGGGTATCCGCACGAGTAGGTGGGACTCCCAAGCGCGGGGATTTGCACGAGTAGGTGAGACTCCCAAGCGCGGGTATCCGAACAAGTAGGTGGGACTACCAAGCGCGGGTATCCCCACGAGTAGGTGGGACTCCCAAGCGCGGGTATCCGCACGAGTAGGTGGGACTCCCAAGCGCGGGTATCTGCACGAGTAGGTGGGACTCCCAAGCGCGGGTATCTGCACGAGTAGGTGGGACTCCCAAGCGTGGGTATCCGCACGAGTAGGTGGGACCCCCAAGCGCGGGTATCTGCACGAGTAGGTGGGACTCCCAAGCGTGG
Source organism: Leptarthrus brevirostris (assembly GCA_964036015.1). Classification (NCBI taxonomy): domain Eukaryota; kingdom Metazoa; phylum Arthropoda; class Insecta; order Diptera; family Asilidae; genus Leptarthrus; species Leptarthrus brevirostris. Next base: position 38,312,023 of record OZ038373.1, on the reverse strand, counting down.
GTATCCGCACGAGTAGGTGGGACTCCCAAGCGCGGGTATCCGCACGAGTAGGTGGGACTCCCACGCGCGGGTATCCGCACGAGTAGATGGGACTCCCAAGCGCGGGTATCCGCACGAGTAGGTGGGACTCCCACGCGCGGGTATCCGCACGAGTAGATGGGACTCCAAAGCGGGGGTATCCGCACGAGAAGGTGGGACTCCCAAGCGCGGGTATCCGCACGAGTAGGTGGGACTCCCAAGCGCGGGTATCCGCACGAGTAGGTGGGACTTTCAATTGCGGGGATTTGCGCGAGTAGGTGACTCCCAAGCGCGGGTATCCGCACGAGTAGGTGGGACTCGTGCGGATACCCGCGCTTGGGAGTCCCACCTACTCGTGCGGATACCCGCGCTTGGTAGTCCCACCTACTCGTGCGGATACCCGCGCTTGGGGTTCCACCTACTCGTGCGGATACCCGCGCTTGGGAGTCCCACGTACTCGTTCGGATACGCGCGCTTGGGAGTCCCACCTACTCGTGCGGATAACCGCGCTTGGGAGTCCCACCTACTCGTGCGGATACCCGCGCTTGGGAGTCCCACCTACTCGTGCGGATACCCATGCTTGGGAGTCCCACCTACTCTTGCAGAAACCCGCGCTTGGGAGTCCCATCTACTCGTGCGGATACCCGCGCGTGGGAGTCCCACCTACTCGTGCGGATACCCGCGCTTGGGAGTCCCACCTACTCGTGGGGATACCCGCGCTTGGGAGTCCCATCTACTCGTGCAGATACCCGCGCTTGGGAGTCCCACCTACTCGTGCGGATACCCGCGCTTGGGAGTGCCACCTACTCGTGCAGATACCCGCGCTTGGGAGTCCCACCTACTCGTGCGGATACCCGCGCTTGGGAGTCAATGCTATTTACGAGAACTTACAAAAATGTCATCAACTAAGAAAATTCAAATAATTTCTATGATTACTTTTTATTACAGATACATAAATTTGTTACCAGTTATAAAATAAGGTAAAATTTATTATCACAACCATATGAAAGACTTTCATAAAAATTACTCAATTAAGCATTTTAAAGCTATTTACGAGAACTTACAAAAATGTCATCTACTAAGAAAAGTCAAATAATTTTCATGATAATTTTTTATTCCAGAGACATAAATTTGTCACCATTTATATAATGAGGTAAAAATCATTATCATAACTATATGAAAAAATTTCATAAAATTTTTTTTACTCTATTTTAGCATAGAAAGCACTTTAAAGCAATTTTTACAATAACACAAAAAATGTGCATGTACATATCGAATCATAAGGTTCAGACTTATTTTCATATGTGATGATTGTATTAGTTTAGCTAGTTGGTTCCCCAGAACCATTGTATGACTCCCAAGCGCGGGTATCCGCACGAGTAGGTGGGACTCCCAAGTGCGGGTATCAGCACGAGTAGGTGGAACTCCCAAGCGCGGGTATCCGCACGAGTAGGTGGAACTCCCAAGCGCGGGTATCCGCACGAGTAGGTGGGACTCCCAAGCGCGGGTATCCGCACGAGTAGGTGGGACTCCCCAGCGCGGGTATCCGCACGAGTAGGTGGGACTCCCAAGCGCGGGTATCCGCACGAGTAGGTGGGACACCCAAGCGCGGGTATCCGCACGAGTAGGTGGGACTCCCAAGCGCGGGTATCCGCACGAGTAGGTGGGACTCCCAAGTGCGGGTATCTGCACGAGTAGATGGGACTCCCAAGCGCGGGTATCCGCACGAGTAGGTGGGACTCCCAAGCGCGGGGATTTGCGCGAGTAGGTGAGACTCCCAAGCGCGGGTATCCGAACGAGTAGGTGGGACTCCCAAGTGCGGATATCTGCACGAGTAGGTGGAACTCCCAAGCTCGGGTATCCGCACGAGTAGGTGGGACTCCCAAGCGCGGGTATCCGCACGAATAGGTGGGACTCCCAAGCGTGGGTATCCGCACGAGTAGGTGGGACTCCCAAGCGCGGGTATCCGCACGAGTACGTGGGACTCCCAAGCGCGGGTATCCGCACGAGTAGGTGGGACTCCCCAGCGCGGGTATCCGCACGAGTAGGTGGGACTCCCAAGCGCGGGTATCCGCACGAGTAGGTGGGACACCCAAGCGCGGGTATCCGCACGAGTAGGTGGGACTCCCACGCGCGGGTATCCGCACGAGTAGATGGGACTCCCAAGCGCGGGTATCCGCACGAGTAGGTGGGACTCCCAAGCGCGGGTATCTGCACGAGTAGGTGGGACTCCCCAGCGCGGGTATCCGCACGAGTAGGTGGGACTCCCAAGCGCGGGTATCCGCACGAGTAGGTGGGACACTCAAGCTCGGGTATCTGCACGAGTAGGTGGGACTCCCAAGCGCGGGTATCCGCACGAGTAGGTGGGACTCCCAAGCGCGGGTATCCGCACGAGTAGGTGGGACTCCCAAGCGCGGGTATCCGCACGAGTAGGTGGGACTCCCAAGTGCGGGTATCAGCACGAGTAGGTGGAACTCCCAAGCGCGGGTATCCGCACGAGTAGGTGGAACTCCCAAGCGCGGGTATCCGCACGAGTAGGTGGGACTCCCAAGCGCGGGTATCCGCACGAGTAGGTGGGACTCCCCAGCGCGGGTATCCGCACGAGTATGTGGGACTCCCAAGCGCGGGTATCCGCACGAGTAGGTGGGCCACCCAAGCGCGGGTATCCGAACGAGTAGGTGGGACTCCCAAGTGCGGGTATCTGCACGAGTAGGTGGGACTCCCAAGCGCGGGTATCCGCACGAGTAGGTGGGACTCCCAAGCGCGGGTATCCGCACGAGTAGGTGGGACTCCCAAGCGCGGGTATCCGCACGAGTAGGTGGGACTCCCCAGCGCGAGTATCCGCACGAGTAGGTGGGACTCCCAAGCGGGGGTATCCGCACGAGTAGGTGGGACACCCCCCCACGAGTAGTTGGGACTCCCAAGTGCGGGTATCCGCACGAGTAGGTGGGACTCCCACGCGCGGGTATCCGCACGAGTAGATGGGACTCCTAAGCGCGGGTATCCGCACGAGTAGGTGGGACTCCCACGCGCGGGTATCCGCACGAGTAGGTGGGACTCCCAAGCGCGGGTATCTGCACGAGTAGGTGTGACTCCCAAGCGCGGGTATCCGCACGAGTAGGTGGAACTCCCAAGCGCGGGTATCCGCACGAGTAGGTGGAACTCCCAAGCGCGGGTATCCCCACGAGTAGGTGGGACTCCCAAGCGCGGGTATCCGCACGAGTAGGTGGGACTCCCAAGCACGGGTATCCGCACGAGTAGGTGGAACTCCCAAGCGCGGGTATCCCCACGAGTAGGTGGGACTCCCAAGCGCGGGTATCTGCACGAGTAGGTGGGACTCCCAAGCGCGGGTATCCGCACGAGTAGGTGGAACACCGAAGCGTGGGTATCCGCACGAGTAGGTGGAACACCGAAGCGCGGGTATCCGCACGAGTAGGTGGAACTCCCAGGCGCGGTTATCCCCACGAGTAGGTGGGACTCCCAAGCGCGGGTATCCGCACGAGTAGGTGGGACTCCCACGCGCGGGTATCCGCACGAGTAGATGGGACTCCCAAGCACGGGTATCCGCACGAGTAGGTGGGACTCCCACGCGCGGGTATCCGCACGAGTAGGTGGGACTCCCAAGCGCGGGTATCTGCACGAGTAGGTGGGACTCCCAAGCGCGGGTATCCGCACGAGTAGGTGGAACTCCCAAGCGCGGGTATCCGCACGAGTAGGTGGAACTCCCAAGCGCGGGTATCCCCACGAGTAGGTGACACTCCCAAGCGCGGGTATCCGCACGAGTAGGTGGGACTCCGAAGCGCGGGTATCCGCACGAGTAGGTGGAACTCCCAAGCGCGGGTATCCCCACGAGTAGGTGGGACTCCCAAGCGCGGGTATCCGCACGAGTAGGTGGGACTCCCAAGCGCGGGTATCTGCACGAGTAGGTGGGACTCCCAAGCGCGGGTATCCGCACGAGTAGGTGGGACTCCCAAGCGCGGGGATTTGCACGAGTAGGTGAGACTCCCAAGCGCGGGTATCCGAACAAGTAGGTGGGACTACCAAGCGCGGGTATCCCCACGAGTAGGTGGGACTCCCAAGCGCGGGTATCCGCACGAGTAGGTGGGACTCCCAAGCGCGGGTATCTGCACGAGTAGGTGGGACTCCCAAGCGCGGGTATCTGCACGAGTAGGTGGGACTCCCAAGCGTGGGTATCCGCACGAGTAGGTGGGACCCCCAAGCGCGGGTATCTGCACGAGTAGGTGGGACTCCCAAGCGTGGGTATCCGCACGAGTAGGTGGGACTCCCAAGCGCGGGTATCCGCACGAGTAGGTGGGACTCCCACGCGCGGGTATCCGCACGAGTAGATGGGACTCCCAAGCGCGGGTATCCGCACGAGTAGGTGGGACTCCCACGCGCGGGTATCCGCACGAGTAGATGGGACTCCAAAGCGGGGGTATCCGCACGAGAAGGTGGGACTCCCAAGCGCGGGTATCCGCACGAGTAGGTGGGACTCCCAAGCGCGGGTATCCGCACTAGTAGGTGGGACTTTCAATTGCGGGGATTTGCGCGAGTAGGTGACTCCCAAGCGCGGGTATCCGCACGAGTAGGTGGGACTCGTGCGGATACCCGCGCTTGGGAGTCCCACCTACTCGTGCGGATACCCGCGCTTGGTAGTCCCACCTACTCGTGCGGATACCCGCGCTTGGGTGTCCCACCTACTCGTGCGGAAACTCGCGCTTGGGAGTCTCACCTACTCGTGCAAATTACCGCACTTAGGAGTCCCACCTACTCGTGCGGATACCCGCGCTTGGGAGTCCCACCTACTCGTGCGGATACCCGCGCGTGGGAGTCCCACCTACTCGTGCGGATACCCGCGCTTGGGAGTCCCACCTACTCGTGGGGATACCCGCGCTTGGGAGTCCCACCTACTCGTGGGGATACCCGCACTTGGGAGTTCCACCTACTCGTGCGGATACCCGCGCTTGGGAGTTCCACCTACTCGTGCGGATACCCGCGCTGGGGAGTCCCACCTACTCGTGCGGATACCCGCGCTTGGAAGTCCCACCTACTCGTGCGGATACCCGCGCTTGGGAGTCCCACCGACTCGTGCGGATACCTGCGCTTGGGAGTCCCACCTACTCGTGCAGATACCCGCGCTTGGGAGTCCCACCTACTCTTGCAGATACCCGCGCTTGGGAGTCCCACCTACTCGTGCGGATACCCGCGCTTGGGAGTCCCACCTACTCGTGCAGATACCCGCGCTGGGGAGTCCCACCTACTCGTGCGGATACCCGCGCTTGGGAGTCCCACCTACTCGTGCGGATACCCGCGCTTGGGAGTCTCACCTACTCGTGCAAATCCCCGCGCTTGGGAGTCCCATCTACTCGTGCGGATACCCGCGCGTGGGAGTCCCACCTACTCGTGGGGATACCCGCGCTTGGGAGTTCCACCTACTCGTGCGGATACCCGCGCTGGGGAGTTCCACCTACTCGTGCGGATACCCGCGCTTGGGAGTCGCACCAACTCGTGCAAATCCCCGCGCTTGGGAGTCCCATCTACTCGTGCGGATACCCGCGCGTGGGAGTCCCACCTACTCGTGGGGATACCCGCGCTTGGTAGTTCCACCTACTCGTGCGGATACCCGCGCTGGGGAGTTCCACCTACTCGTGCGGATACCCGCGCTTGGGAGTCCCACGTACTCGTGCGGATACCCGCGCTTGGGAGTCCCACCTACTCGTGGGGATAACCGCGCTTGGGAGTCCCACCTTCTCGTGCGGATACCCGCGCTTGGGAGTCCCACCTACTCGTGCGGATACCCGCGCTTGGGAGTCCCACCTACTCGTGCGGATACCCGCGCTTGGGAGTCCCATCTACTCGTGCGGATACCCGCGCTTGGGAGTACCACCTACTCGTGGGGATAACCGCGCTTGTGAGTCCCACCTACTCGTGCGGATACCCGCGCTTGGGAGTCCCACCTACTCGTGCGGATACCCGCGCGTGGGAGTCCCACCTACTCGTGCGGATACCCGCGCTTGGGAGTCCCACCTACTCGTGCGGATACCCGCGCTTGGGAGTTCCACCTACTCGTGCAGATATCCGCGCTTGGGAGTCCCACCTATTCGTGCGGATACCCGCGCTTGGGAGTCCCACCTACTCGTGCGGATACCCGCGCTTGGGAGTCCCACCTACTCGTGCGGATACCCGCGCTTGGGAGTCCCACCGACTCGTGCGGATACCTGCGCTTGGGAGTCCCACCTACTCGTGCAGATACCCGCGCTTGGGAGTCCCACCTACTCTTGCAGATACCCGCGCTTGGGAGTCCCATCTACTCGTGCGGATACCCGCGCGTGGGAGTCCCACCTACTCGTGCGGATACCCGCGCTTGGGAGTCCCACCGACTCGCGCGGATACCTGCGGTTGGGAGTCCCACCTACTCGTGCAGATACCCGCGCTTGGGAGTCCCACCTACTCTTGCAGATACCCGCGCTTGGGAGTCCCACCTATTCGTGCGGATACCCGCGCGTGGGAGTCCCACCTACTCGTGCGGATACCCGCGCTTGGGAGTTCCACCTACTCGTGCGGATACCCGCGCTTGGGAGTCCCACCTACTCGTGCGGATACCCGCGCTTGGGAGTCCCACCTACTCGTGCGGATACCCGCGCTTGGGAGTCCCACCTACTCGTGCGGATACCCGCGCGTGGGAGTCCCACCTACTCGTGCGGAAACCCGCGCTTGGAAGTCCCACCTACTCTTGGGGATACCCGCGCTTGGGAGTCCCATCTACTCGTGGGGATACCCGCGCTTGGGAGTCCCATCTACTCGTGGGGATACCCGCGCTTGGGAGTCCCACCTACTCGAGGGGATACCCGCGCTTGGGAGTTCCACCTACTCTTGGGGATACCCGCGCTTGGGGTTCCACCTACTCGTGCGGATACCCGAGCTTGGGAGTTTCACCTACTCGTGCGGATACCCGCGCTGGGGAGTCCCATCTACTCGTGCGGATACCCGCGCTTGGGAGTTCCACCTACTCGTGCGGATACCCGCGCTTGGGAGTCCCACCTACTCGTGAGGATACACGCGCTTGGGAGTCCCACCTACTCGTGCGGATACCCGCGCTTGGGAGTCCCACCTACTCGTGCGGATACCCGCGCGTGGGAGTCCCACCTACTCGTGCGGAAACCCGCGCTTGGAAGTCCCACCTACTCTTGGGGATACCCGCGCTTGGGAGTCCCACCTACTCGTGCGGATACCCGCGCTTGGGAGTCCCATCTACTCGTGGGGATACCCGCGCTTGGGAGTCCCACCTACTCGAGGGGATACCCGCGCTTGGGAGTTCCACCTACTCTTGGGGATACCCGCGCTTGGGGTTCCACCTACTCGTGCGGATACCCGAGCTTGGGAGTTTCACCTACTCGTGCGGATAACCGCGCTGGGGAGTCCCATCTACTCTTGCGGATACCCGCGCTGGGGAGTCCCACCTACTCGTGCGGATACCCGCGCTTGGGAGTCCCACGTACTCGTGCGGATACCCGCGCTTGGGAGTCCCACCTACTCGTGCGGATAACCGCGCTTGGGAGTCCCACCTACACGTGCGGATACCCGCGCTTGGGAGTCCCACCTACTCGTGCGGATACCCGCGCTTGGGAGTCTCACCTACTCGTGCAAATCCCCGCGCTTGGGAGTCCCATCTACTCGTGCGGATACCCGCGCGTGGGAGTCCCACCTACTCGTGCGGATACCCGCGCTTGGGAGTCCCACCTACTCGTGGGGATACCCGCGCTTGGGAGTCCCACCTACTCGTGCGGATACCCGCGCTTGGGAGTCCCACCTACTCGTGCGGATACCCGCGCTTGGGAGTCTCACCTACTCGTGGGGATAACCGCGCTTGGGAGTCCCAACTACTCGTGCGGATACCCGCGCTTGGGAGTCACACCTACTCGTGCAAATCCCCGCGCTTGGGAGTCCCATCTACTCGTGCGGATACCCGCGCGTGGGAGTCCCACCTACTCGTGCGGATACCCGCGCTTGGGAGTCCCATCTACTCGTGCGGATACCCGCGCGTGGGAGACCCACCTACTCGTGCGGATACCCGCGCTTGGGAGTCCCACCGACTCGTGCGGATACCTGCGCTTGGGAGTCCCAACTACTCGTGCAGATACCCGCGCTTGGGAGTCCCACCGACTCTTGCAGAAACCCGCGCTTGGGAGTCCCATCTACTCGTGCGGATACCCGCCCGTGGGAGTCCCACCTACTCGTGCGGATACCCGCGCTTGGGAGTCCCACCTACTCGTGCGGATACCCGCGCTTGGGAGTTCCACCTACTCGTGCAGATATCCGCGCTTGGGAGTCCCACCTATTCGTGCGGATACCCGCGCTTGGGAGTCCCACCTACTCGTGCGGATACCCGCGCTTGGGAGTCCCACCTACTCGTGCGGATACCCGCGCTTGGGAGTCCCACCGACTCGTGCGGATACCTGCGCTTGGGAGTCCCACCTACTCGTGCAGATACCCGCGCTTGGGAGTCCCACCTACTCTTGCAGATACCCGCGCTTGGGAGTCCCATCTACTCGTGCGGATACCCGCGCGTGGGAGTCCCACCTACTCGTGCGGATACCCGCGCTTGGGAGTCCCACCTACTCGTGCGGATACCCGGGCTTGGGAGTTCCACCTACTCGTGCAGATATCCGCGCTTGGGAGTCCCACCTATTCGTGCGGATACCCGCGCTTGGGAGTCCCACCTACTCGTGCGGATACCCGCGCGTGGGAGTCCCACCTACTCGTGCGGATACCCGCGCTTGGGAGTCCCACCTACTCGTGCGGATACCCGCGCTTGGGAGTCCCACCGACTCGTGCGGATACCTGCGCTTGGGAGTCCCACCTACTCGTGCAGATACCCGCGCTTGGGAGTCCCACCTACTCTTGCAGATACCCGCGCTTGGGAGTCCCATCTACTCGTGCGGATACCCGCGCGTGGGAGTCCCACCTACTCGTGCGGATACCCGCGCTTGGGAGTCCCACCGACTCGCGCGGATACCTGCGCTTGGGAGTCCCACCTACTCGTGCAGATACCCGCGCTTGGGAGTCCCACCTACTCTTGCAGATACCCGCGCTTGGGAGTCCCACCTATTCGTGCGGATACCCGCGCGTGGGAGTCCCACCTACTCGTGCGGATACCCGCGCTTGGGAGTTCAACCTACTCGTGCGGATACCCGCGCTTGGGAGTCCCACCTACTCGTGCGGATACCCGCGCTTGGGAGTCCCACCTACTCGTGCGGAAACCCGCGCTTGGAAGTCCCACCTACTCTTGGGGATACCCGCGCTTGGGAGTCCCATCTACTCGTGGGGATACCCGCGCTTGGGAGTCCCATCTACTCGTGGGGATACCCGCGCTTGGGAGTCCCACCTACTCGAGGGGATACCCGCGCTTGGGAGTTCCACCTACTCTTGGGGATACCCGCGCTTGGGGTTCCACCTACTCGTGCGGATACCCGCGCTGGGGAGTCCCACGTACTCGTGCGGATACGCGCGCTTGGGGGTCCCACCTACTCGTGCGGATAACCGCGCTTGGGAGTCCCACCTACTCGTGCGGATACCCGCGCTTGGGAGTCCCACCTACTCGTGCGGATACCCGCGCTTGGGAGTCTCACCTACTCGTGCAAATCCCCGCGCTTGGGAGTCCCATCTACTCGTGCGGATACCCGCGCGTGGGAGTCCCACCTACTCGTGCGGATACCCGCGCTTGGGAGTCCCACCTACTCGTGGGGATATCCGCGCTTGGGAGTCCCATCTACTCGTGCAGATACCCCCGCTTGGGAGTCCCACCTACTCGTGCGGATACCCGCGCATGGGAGTCCCACCTACTCGTGCGGATACCCGCGCTTGGGAGTCCCACCTACTCGTGCGGATACCCGCGCTTGGGAGTCCCATCTACTCGTGCAGATACACGCGCTTGGGAGTCCCACCTACTCGTGCGGATACCCGCGCTTGGGAGTCCCACCTACTCGTGCGGATACCCGCGCTTGGGAGTCCCACCTACTCGTGCAGATACCCGCGCTTGGGAGTCCCACCTACTCGTGCGGATACCCGCGCTTGGGAGTCAATGCTATTTACGAGAACTTACAAAAATGTCATCAACTAAGAAAATTCAAATAATTTCTATGATTACTTTTTATTACAGATACATAAATTTGTTACCAGTTATAAAATAAGGTAAAATTTATTATCACAACCATATGAAAGACTTTCATAAAAATTACTCAATTTAGCATTTTAAAGCTATTTACGAGAACTTACAAAAATGTCATCTACTAAGAAAAGTCAAATAATTTTCATGATAATTTTTTATTCCAGAGACATAAATTTGTCACCATTTATATAATGAGGTAAAAATCATTATCATAACTATATGAAAAAATTTCATAAAATTTTTTTTACTCTATTTTAGCATAGAAAGCAATTTAAAGCAATTTTTACAATAACACAAAAAATGTGCATGTACATATCGAATCATAAGGTTCAGACTTATTTTCATATGTGATGATTGTATTAGTTTAGCTAGTTGGTTCCCCAGAACCATTGTATGACTCCCAAGCGCGGGTATCTGCACGAGTATGTCGGACTCCCAAGCGCGGGTATCTGCACGAGTAGGTCGGACTCCCAAGCGCGGGTATCCGCACGAGTAGGTGGGATTTCCAAGCGCGGGTATCTGCACGAGTAGGTGGGACTCCCAAGCGCGGGTATCCGCACGAATAGGTGGGACTCCCAAGCGCGGATATCTGCACGAATAGGTGGGACTCCCAAGCGCGGGTATCCGCACGAGTAGGTGGGACACCCAAGCGCGGGTATCCGCACGAGTAGGTGGGACTCCCAAGCGCGGGTATCCGAACGAGTAGGTGGGACTCCCAAGTGCGGGTATCTGCACGAGTAGGTGGGACTCCCAAGCGCGTGTATCCGCACGAGTAGGTGGGACTCCCAAGCGCGGGGATTTGCGCAAGTAGGTGAAACTCCCAAGCGCGGGTATCCGAACGAGTAGGTGGGACTCCCAAGTGCGGGTATCTGCACGAGTAGGTGGGACTCCCAAGCGCGGGTATCCGCACGAGTAGGTGGGACTCCCAAGCGCGGGTATCCGCACGAATAGGTGGGACTCCCAAGCGCGGGTATCCGCACGAGTAGGTGGGACTCCCAAGCGCGGGTATCCGCACGAGTAGGTGGGACTCCCAAGCGCGGGTATCCGCACGAGTAGGTGGGACTCCCACGCGCGGGTATCCGCACGAGTAGATGGGACTCCCAAGCGCGGGTATCCGCACGAGTAGGTGGGACTCCCAAGCGCGGGTATCCGCACGAGTAGGTGGGACTCCCCAGCGCGGGTATCCGCACGAGTAGGTGGGACTCGCAAGCGCGGGTATCCGCACGAGTAGGTGGGCCACCCAAGCGCGGGTATCCGCACGAGTAGTTGGGACTCCCACGCGCGGGTATCCGCACGAGTAGGTGGGACTCCCAAGCGCGGGTATCCGCACGAGTAGGTGGGACACTCAAGCTCGGGTATCTGCACGAGTAGGTGGGACTCCCAAGCGCGGGTATCCGCACGAGTAGGTGGGACTCCCAAGCGCGGGTATCCGCACGAGTAGGTGGGACTCCCAAGCGCGGGTATCCGCACGAGTAGGTGGGACTCCCAAGTGCGGGTATCAGCACGAGTAGGTGGGACTCCCAAGCGCGGGTATCCGCACGAGTAGGTGGGACTCCCAAGCGCGGGTATCCGCACGAGTAGGTGGGACTCCCAAGCGCGGGTATCCGCACGAGTAGGTGGGACTCCCCAGCGCGGGTATCCGCACGAGTAGGTGGGACTCCCAAGCGCGGGTATCCGCACGAGTAGGTGGGCCACCCAAGCGCGGGTATCCGCACGAGTAGTTGGGACTCCCACGCGCGGGTATCCGCACGAGTAGATGGGACTCCCAAGCGCGGGTATCCGCACGAGTAGGTGGGTCTCCCAAGCGCGGGTATCCGAACGAGTAGGTGGGACTCCCAAGTGCGGGTATCTGCACGAGTAGGTGGGACTCCCAAGCGCGGGTATCCGCACGAGTAGGTGGGACTCCCAAGCGCGGGTATCCGCACGAGTAGGTGGGACTCCCAAGCGCGGGTATCCGCACGAGTCGGTGGGACTCCCCAGCGCGAGTATCCGCACGAGTAGGTGGGACTCCCAAGCGCGGGTATCCGCACGAGTAGGTGGGACACCCAAGCGCGGGTATCCGCACGAGTAGGTGGGACTCCCATGCGCGGGTATCCGCACGAGTAGATGGGACTCCCAAGCGCGGGTATCCGCACGAGTAGCTGGGACTCCCAAGCGCGGGTATCTGCACGAGTAGGTGGGACTCCCAAGCGCGGGTATCCGCACGAGTAGGTGGAACTCCCAAGCGCGGGTATCCGCACGAGTAGGTGGAACTCCCAAGCGCGGGTATCCCCACGAGTAGGTGTGACTCCCAAGCGCGGGTATCCGCACGAGTAGGTGGGACTCCCCAGCGCGAGTATCCGCACGAGTAGTTGGGACTCCCAAGCGCGGGTATCCGCACGAGTAGGTGGGACACCCAAGCGCGGGTATCCGCACGAGTAGGTGGGACTCCCATGCGCGGGTATCCGCACGAGTAGATGGGACTCTCAAGCGCGGGTATCCGCACGAGTAGCTGGGACTCCCAAGCGCGGGTATCTGCACGAGTAGGTGGGACTCCCAAGCGCGGGTATCCGCACGAGTAGGTGGAACTCCCAAGCGCGGGTATCCGCACGAGTAGGTGGAACTCCCAAGCGCGGGTATCCCCACGAGTAGGTGGGACTCCCAAGCGCGGGTATCCGCACGAGTAGGTGGGACTCCCACGCGCGGGTATCCGCACGAGTAGATGGGACTCCCAAGCGCGGGTATCCGCACGAGTAGGTGGGACTCCCACGCGCGGGTATCCGCACGAGTAGGTGGGACTCCCAAGCGCGGGTATCCGCACGAGTAGGTGGGACTCCCAAGCGCGGGTATCCGCACGAGTAGGTGGAACTCCCAAGCGCGGGTATCCGCACGAGTAGGTGGGACTCCCAAGCGCTGGTATCCGCACGAGTAGGTGGGACTCCCAAGTGCGGGTATCTGCACGAGTAGGTGGGACTCCCAAGCGCGCGTATCCGCACGAGTAGGTGGGACTCCCAAGCGCGGGGATTTGCGCGAGTAGGTGAGACTCCCAAGCGCGGGTATCCGAACGAGTAGGTGGGACTCCCAAGTGCGGGTTCTGCACGAGTAGGTGGGACTCCCAAGCTCGGGTATCCGCACGAGTAGGTGGGACTCCCAAGCGCGGATATCCGCACGAATAGGTGGGACTCCCAAGTGCGGGTATCCGCACGAGTAGGTGGGACTCCCAAGCGCGGGTATCCGCACGAGTAGGTGGGACTCCCAAGCGCGGGTATCCGCACGAGTAGGTGGGACTCCCCAGCGCGGGTATCCGCACGAGTAGGTGGGACTCCCAAGCGCGGGTATCCGCACGAGTAGGTGGGACACTCAAGCTCGGGTATCTGCACGAGTAGGTGGGACTCCCAAGCGCGGGTATCCGCACGAGTAGGTGGGACTCCCAAGCGCGGGTATCCGCACGAGTAGGTGGGACTCCCAAGCGCGGGTATCCGCACGAGTAGGTGGGACTCCCAAGTGCGGGTATCCCCACGAGTAGGTGGGACTCCCAAGCGCGGGTATCCGCACGAGTAGGTGGGACTCCCACGCGCGGGTATCCGCACGAGTAGATGGGACTCCCAAGCGCGGGTATCCGCACGAGTAGGTGGGACTCCCACGCGCGGGTATCCGCACGAGTAGGTGGGACTCCCAAGCGCGGGTATCTGCACGAGTAGGTGGGACTCCCAAGCGCGGGTATCCGCACGAGTAGGTGGAACTCCCAAGCGCGGGTATCCGCACGAGTAGGTGGAACTCCCAAGCGCGGGTATCCGCACGAGTAGGTGGGACTCCCAAGCGCGGGTATCCGCACGAGTAGGTGGGACTCCCAAGCACGGGTATCCGCACGAGTAGGTGGAACTCCCAAGCGCGGGTATCCCCACGAATAGGTGGGACTCCCAAGCGCGGGTATCCGCACGAGTAGGTGGGACTCCCAAGCGCGGGTATCTGCACGAGTAGGTGGGACTCCCAAGCGCGGTTATCTGCACGAGTAGGTGGGACTACCAAGCGCGGTTATCCCCACGAGTAGGTGGGACTCCCAAGCGCGGGTATCCGCACGAGTAGGTGGAACTCCCACGCGCGGGTATCCGCACGAGTAGATGGGACTCCAAAGCGGGGGTATCCGCACGAGAAGGTGGGACTCCCAACGCGCGGGTATCCGCACGAGTAGGTGGGACTCCCAAGCGCGGGTATCCGCACGAGTAGGTGGGACTTTCAATTGCGGGGATTTGCCCGAGTAGGTGACTCCCAAGCGCGGGTATCCGCACGAGTAGGTGCGACTCGTGCGGATACCCGCGCTTGGGAGTCCCACCTACTCGTTCGGATACCCGCGCTTGGTAGTCCCACCTACTCGTGCGGATACCCGCGCTTGGGTGTCCCACCTACTCGTGCGGAAACTCGCGCTTGGGAGTCTCACCTACTCGTGCAAATTACCGCACTTGGGAGTCCCACCTACTCGTGCGGATACCCGCGCTTGGGAGTCCCACCCACTCGTGCGGATACCCGCGCGTGGGAGTCCCACCTACTCGTGCGGATACCCGCGCTGGGGTGTCCCACCTACTCGTGCGGATACCCGCGCTTGGGAGTCCCACCTACTCGTGCAGATACCCGCGATGGGGAGTCCCACCTACTCGTGCGGATACCCGCGCTTGGGAGTTCCACCTACTCGTGCGGATACCCGCGCTGGGGAGTCCCATCTACTCTTGCGGATACCCGCTCTGGGGAGTCCCACCTACTCGTGCGGATACCCGCGCTTGGGAGTCCGACGTACTCGTGCGGATAACCGCGCTTGGGAGTCCCACCTACTCGTGCGGATACCCGCGCTTGGGAGTCCCACCTACTCTAGCTGATACCCGCGCTTGGGAGTCCCACCTACTCGTGCGGATACCCGCGCTTGGGAGTCTCACCTACTCGTGCAAATCCCCGCGCTTGGGAGTCCCATCTACTCGTGCGGATACCCGCGCGTGGGAGTCCCACCTACTCGTGGGGATACCCGCGCTTGGGAGTTCCACCTACTCGTGCGGATACCCGCGCTGGGGAGTTCCACCTACTCGTGCGGATACCCGCGCTTGGGAGTCCCACGTACTCGTGCGGATACCCGCGCTTGGGAGTCCCACCTACTCGTGGGGATAACCGCGCTTGGGAGTCCCACCTACTCGTGCGGATACCCGCGCTTGGGAGTCCCACCTACTCGTGCGGATACCCGCGCTTGGGAGTCCCACCTACTCGTGCGGATACCCGCGCTTGGGAGTCCCATCTACTCGTGCGGATACCCGCGCTTGGGAGTCCCACCTACTCGTGGGGATAACCGCGCTTGTGAGTCCCTCCTACTCGTGCGGATACCAGCGCTTGGGAGTCCCACCTACTCGTGCGGATACCCGCGCTTGGGAGTCCCATCTACTCGTGCGGATACCCGCGCGTGGGAGTCCCACCTACTCGTGCGGATACCCGCGCTTGGGAGTCCCACCTACTCTTGCAGATACCCGCGCTTGGAAGTCCCATCTACTCGTGCGGATACCCGCGCGTGGGAGTCCCACCTACTCGTGCGGATACCCGCGCTTGGGAGTCCCACCTACTCGTGCGGATACCCGCGCTTGGGAGTCCCACCGACTCGTGCGGATACCTGCGCTTGGGAGTCCCACCGACTCGTGCGGATACCCGCGCTTGGGAGTTCCACCTACTCGTGCAGATATCCGCGCTTGGGAGTCCCACCTATTCGTGCGGATACCCGCGCTTGGGAGTCCCACCTACTCGTGCGGATACCCGCGCGTGGGAGTCCCACCTACTCGTGCGGATACCCGCGCTTGGGAGTCCCACCTACTCGTGCGGATACCCGCGCTTGGAAGTTCCACCTACTCGTGCAGATATCCGTGCTTGGGAGTCCCACCTATTCGTGCGGATACCTGCGCTTGGGAGTCCCACCTACTCGTGCGGATACCCGCGCTTGGGAGTCCCACCTACTCGTGCGGATACCCGCGCTTGGGAGTCCCACCTACTCGTGCGGATACCCGCGCTTGGAAGTCTCACCTACTCGTGCAAATCCCCGCGCTTGGGAGTCCCATCTACTCGTGCGGATACCCGCGCGTGGGAGTCCCACCTACTCGTGGGGATACCCGCGCTTGGGAGTTCCACCTACTCGTGCGGATACCCGCGCTGGGGAGTTCCACCTACTCGTGCGGATACCCGCGCTTGGGAGTCCCACGTACTCGTGCGGATACCCGCGCTTGGGAGTCCCACCTACTCGTGGGGATAACCGCGCGTGGGAGTCCCACCTACTCGTGCGGAAACCCGCGCTTGGAAGTCCCACCTACTCTTGGGGATACCCGCGCTTGGGAGTCCCATCTACTCGTGGGGATACCCGCGCTTGGGAGTCCCATCTACTCGTGGGGATACCCGCGCTTGGGAGTCCCACCTACTCGAGGGGATACCCGCGCTGGGGAGTCCCATCTACTCTTGCGGATACCCGCGCTGGGGAGTCCCACCTACTCGTGCGGATACCCGCGCTTGGGAGTCCCACGTACTCGTGCGGATACCCGCGCTTGGGAGTCCCACCTACTCGTGCGGATAACCGCGCTTGGGAGTCTCACCTACTCGTGCAAATCCCCGCGCTTGGGAGTCCCATCTACTCGTGCGGATACCCGCGCGTGGGAGTCCCACCTACTCGTGCGGATACCCGCGCTTGGGAGTCAATGCTATTTACGAGAACTTACAAAAATGTCATCAACTAAGAAAATTCAAATAATTTCTATGATTACTTTTTATTACAGATACATAAATTTGTTACCAGTTATAAAATAAGGTAAAATTTATTATCACAACCATATGAAAGACTTTCATAAAAATTACTCAATTTAGCATTTTAAAGCTATTTACGAGAACTTACAAAAATGTCATCTACTAAGAAAAGTCAAATAATTTTCATGATAATTTTTTATTCCAGAGACATAAATTTGTCACCATTTATATAATGAGGTAAAAATCATTATCATAACTATATGAAAAAATTTCATAAAATTTTTTTTACTCTATTTTAGCATAGAAAGCAATTTAAAGCAATTTTTACAATAACACAAAAAATGTGCATGTACATATCGAATCATAAGGTTCAGACTTATTTTCATATGTGATGATTGTATTAGTTTAGCTAGTTGGTTCCCCAGAACCATTGTATGACTCCCAAGCGCGGGTATCTGCACGAGTATGTCGGACTCCCAAGCGCGGGTATCTGCACGAGTAGGTCGGACTCCCAAGCGCGGGTATCCGCACGAGTAGGTGGGATTTCCAAGCGCGGGTATCTGCACGAGTAGGTGGGACTCCCAAGCGCGGGTATCCGCACGAGTAGGTGGGACTCCCAAGTGCGGGTATCTGCACGAGTAGGTGGGACTCCCAAGCGCGGGTATCCGCACGAGTAGGTGGGACTCCCAAGCGGGGGGATTTGCGCGAGTAGGTGAGACTCCCAAGCGCGGGTATCCGCACGAATAGGTGGGACTCCCAAGCGCGGGTATCCGCACGAGTAGGTGGGACTCCCAAGCGCGGGTATCCGCACGAGTAGGTGGGACTCCCAAGCGCGGGTATCCGCACGAGTAGGTGGGACTCCCCAGCGCGGGTATCCGCACGAGTAGGTGGGACTCCCAAGCGCGGGTATCCGCACGAGTAGGTGGGACACCCAAGCGCGGGTATCCGCACGAGTAGGTGGGACTCCCACGCGCGGGTATCCGCACGAGTAGATGGGACTCCCAAGCGCTGGTATCCGCACGAGTAGGTGGGACTCCCAAGCGCGGGTATCCGCACGAGTAGGTGGGACTCCCCAGCGCGGGTATCCGCACGAGTAGGTGGGACTCCCAAGCGCGGGTATCCGCACGAGTAGGTGGGACACTCAAGCGCGGGTATCTGCACGAGTAGGTGGGACTCCCAAGCGCAGGTATCCGCACGAGTAGGTGGGACTCCCAAGCGCGGGTATCCGCACGAGTAGGTGGGACTCCCAAGCGCGGGTATCCGCACGAGTAGGTGGGACTCCCAAGTGCGGGTATCAGCACGAGTAGGTGGGACTCCCAAGCGCGGGTATCCGCACGAGTAGGTTGGACTCCCAAGCCCGGGTATCCGCACGAGTAGGTGGGACTCCCAAGCGCGGGTATCCGCACGAGTAGGTGGGACTCCCCAGCGCGGGTATCCGCACGAGTAGGTGGGACTCCCAAGCGCGGGTATCCGCACGAGTAGGTGGGACACCCAAGCGCGGGTATCCGCACGAGTAGGTGGGACTCCCACGCGCGGGTATCCGCACGAGTAGATGGGACTCCCAAGCGCGGGTATCCGCACGAGTAGGTGGGACTCCCAAGCGCGGGTATCCGAACGAGTAGGTGGGACTCCCAAGTGCGGGTATCTGCACGAGTAGGTGGGACTCCCAAGCGCGGGTATCCGCACGAGTCGGTGGGACTCCCAAGCGCGGGTATCCGCACGAGTAGGTGGGACTCCCAAGCGCGGGTATCCGCACGAGTAGGTGGGACTCCCCAGCGCGGGTATCCGCAAGAGTAGGTGGGACTCCCAAGCGCGGGTATCCGCACGAGTAGGTGGGACACTCAAGCGCGGGTACCTGCACGAGTAGGTGGGACTCCCAAGCGCGGGTATCCGCACGAGTAGGTGGGACTCCCAAGCGCGGGTATCCCCACGAGTAGGTGGGACTCCCAAGCGCGGGTATCCGCACGAGTAGGTGGGACTCCCCAGCGCGGGTATCCGCACGAGTAGGTGGGACTCCCAAGCGCGGGTATCCGCACGAGTAGGTGGGACACCCAAGCGCGGGTATCCGCACGAGTAGGTGGGACTCCCACGCGCGGGTATCCGCAAGAGTAGATGGGACTCCCAAGCGCGGGTATCCGCACGAGTAGGTGGGACTCCCAAGCGCGGGTATCCGCACGAGTAGGTGGGACTCCCCAGCGCGGGTATCCGCACGAGTAGGTGGGACTCCCAAGCGCGGGTATCCGCACGAGTAGGTGGGACACCCAAGCGCGGGTATCCGCACGAGTAGGTGGGACTCCCAAACGCGGGTATCCGCACGAGTAGGTGGGACACCCAAGCGCGGGTATCCGCACGAGTAGGTGGGACTCCCACGCGCGGGTATCCGCACGAGTAGATGGGACTCCCAAGCGCGGGTATCCGCACGAGTAGGTGGGACTCCCAAGCGCGGGTATCCGAACGAGTAGGTAGGTCCCACCTACTCGTGGGGATACCCGCGTTTGGGAGTCCCACCTACTCGTGCGGATACCCGCGATGGGGAGTTCCACCTACTCGTGCCGATACCCGCGCTTGGGAGTCCCACGTACTCGTGCGGATACCCGCGCTTGGGAGTCCCACCTACTCGTGGGGATAACCGCGCTTGGGAGTCCCACCTACTCGTGCGGATACCCGCGCTTGGGTATCCGCACGGGTATCCGCGCGGGTATCCGCACGAGTAGGTGGGACTCCCAAGCGCTGGTATCCGCACGAGTAGGTGGGACTCCCCAGCGCGGGTATCCGCACGAGTAGGTGGGACTCCCAAGCGCGGGTATCCGCACGAGTAGGTGGGACACCCAAGCGCGGGTATCCGCACGAGTAGGTGGGACTCCCCAGCGCGGGTATCCGCACGAGTAGGTGGGACTCCCAAGCGCGGGTATCCGCACGAGTAGGTGGGACACCCAAGCGCGGGTATCCGCACGAGTAGATGGGACTCCCACGCGCGGGTATCCGCACGAGTAGATGGGACTCCCAAGCGCGGGTATCCGCACGAGTAGGTGGGACTCCCAAGCGCGGGTATCTGCACGAGTAGGTGGGACTCCCCAGCGCGGGTATCCGCACGAGTAGGTGGGACTCCCAAGCGCGGGTATCCGCACGAGTAGGTGGGACACTCAAGCTCGGGTATCTGCACGAGTAGGTGGGACTCCCAAGCGCGGGTATCCGCACGAGTAGGTGGGACTCCCAAGCGCGGGTATCCGCACGAGTAGGTGGGACTCCCAAGCGCGGGTATCCGCACGAGTAGGTGGGACTCCCAAGTGCGGGTATCAGCACGAGTAGGTGGAACTCCCAAGCGCGGGTATCCGCACGAGTAGGTGGAACTCCCAAGCTCGGGTATCCGCACGAGTAGGTGGGACTCCCAAGCGCGGGTATCCGCACGAGTAGGTGGGACTCCCCAGCGCGGGTATCCGCACGAGTAGGTGGGACTCCCAAGCGCGGGTATCCGCACGAGTAGGTGGGCCACCCAAGCGCGGGTATCCGAACGAGTAGGTGGGACTCCCAAGTGCGGGTATCTGCACGAGTAGGTGGGACTCCCAAGCGCGGGTATCCGCACGAGTAGGTGGGACTCCCAAGCGCGGGTATCCGCACGAGTAGGTGGGACTCCCAAGCGCGGGTATCCGCACGAGTAGGTGGGACTCCCCAGCGCGAGTATCCGCACGAGTAGGTGGGACTCCCAAGCGGGGGTATCCGCACGAGTAGGTTAGACTCCCAAGCGCGGGTATCCGCACGAGTAGGTGGAACTCCCAAGCGCGGGTATCCGCACGAGTAGGTGGAACTCCCAAGCGCGGGTATCCCCACGAGTAGGCGGGACTCCCAAGCGCGGGTATCCGCACGAGTAGGTGGGACTCCCAAGCACGGGTATCCGCACGAGTAGGTGGGACTCCCAAGCGCGGGTATCCGCACGAGTAGGTGGGCCACCCAAGCGCGGGTATCCGAACGAGTAGGTGGGACTCCCAAGCGCGGGTATCCGCACGAGTAGGTGGGACTCCCAAGCGCGGGTATCCGCACGAGTAGGTGGAACTCCCAAGCGCGGGTATCCCCACGAGTAGGTGGGACTCCCAAGCGCGGGTATCCGCACGAGTAGGTGGGACTCCCAAGCACGGGTATCCGCACGAGTAGGTGGGACTCCCAAGCGCGGGTATCCGCACGAGTTGGTGGGACTCCCACGCGCGGGTATCCGCACGAGTAGATGGGACTCCCAAGCGCGGGTATCCGCACGAGTAGGTGGGACTCCCACGCGCGGGTATCCGCACGAGTAGGTGGGACTCCCAAGCGCGGGTATCTGCACGAGTAGGTGGGACTCCCAAGCGCGGGTATCCGCACGAGAAGGTGGAACTCCCAAGCGCGGGTATCCGCACGAGTAGGTGGAACTCCCAAGCGCGGGTATCCCCACGAGTAGGTGGGACTCCCAAGCGCGGGTATCCGCACGAGTAGGTGGGACTCCCAAGCACGGGTATCCGCACGAGTAGGTGGAACTCCCAAGCGCGGGTATCCCCACGAGTAGGTGGGACTCCCAAGCGCGGGTATCTGCACGAGTAGGTGGGACTCCCAAGCGCGGGTATCCGCACGAGTAGGTGGAACACCGAAGCGCGTGTATCCGCACGAGTAGGTGGAACACCGAAGCGCGGGTATCCGCACGAGTAGGTGGAACTCCCAGGCGCGGGTATCCCCACGAGTAGGTGGGACTCCCAAGCGCGGGTATCCGCACGAGTAGGTGGGACTCCCACGCGCGGGTATCCGCACGAGTAGATGGGACTCCCAAGCGCGGGTATCCGCACGAGTAGGTGGGACTCCCACGCGCGGGTATCCGCACGAGTAGGTGGGACTCCCAAGCGCGGGTATCTGCACGAGTAGGTGGGACTCCCAAGCGCGGGTATCCGCACGAGTAGGTGGAACTCCCAAGCGCGGGTATCCGCACGAGTAGGTGGAACTCCCAAGCGCGGGTATCCCCACGAGTAGGTGACACTCCCAAGCGCGGGTATCCGCACGAGTAGGTGGGACTCCGAAGCGCGGGTATCCGCACGAGTAGGTGGAACTCCCAAGCGCGGGTATCCCCACGAGTAGGTGGGACTCCCAAGCGCGGGTATCCGCACGAGTAGGTGGGACTCCCAAGCGTGGGTATCTGCACGAGTAGGTGGGACTCCCAAGCGCGGGTATCCGCACGAGTAGGTGGGACTCCCAAGCGCGGGGATTTGCACGAGTAGGTGAGACTCCCAAGCGCGGGTATCCGAACAAGTAGGTGGGACTACCAAGCGCGGGTATCCGCACGAGTAGGTGGAACACCGAAGCGCGGGTATCCGCACGAGTAGGTGGAACACCGAAGCGCGGGTATCCGCACGAGTAGGTGGAACTCCCAGGCGCGGGTATCCCCACGAGTAGGTGGGACCCCCAAGCGCGGGTATCTGCACGAGTAGGTGGGACTCCCAAGCGTGGGTATCCGCACGAGAAGGTGGGACTCCCAAGCGCGGGTATCCGCACGAGTAGGTGGGACTCCCACGCGCGGGTATCCGCACGAGTAGATGGGACTCCCAAGCGCGGGTATCCGCACGAGTAGGTGGGACTCCCACGCGCGGGTATCCGCACGAGTAGATGGGACTCCAAAGCGGGGGTATCCGCACGAGAAGGTGGGACTCCCAAGCGCGGGTATCCGCACGAGTAGGTGGGACTCCCAAGCGCGGGTATCCGCACGAGTAGGTGGGACTTTCAATTGCGGGGATTTGCGCGAGTAGGTGACTCCCAAGCGCGGGTATCCGCACGAGTAGGTGGGACTCGTGCGGATACCCGCGCTTGGGAGTCCCACCTACTCGTGCGGATACCCGCGCTTGGTAGTCCCACCTACTCGTGCGGATACCCGCGCTTGGGGTTCCACCTACTCGTGCGGATACCCGCGCTTGGGAGTCCCACGTACTCGTACGGATACGCGCGCTTGGGAGTCCCACCTACTCGTGCGGATAACCGCGCTTGGGAGTCCCACCTACTCGTGCGGATACCCGCGCTTGGGAGTCCCACCTACTCGTGCGGATACCCATGCTTGGGAGTCCCACCTACTCTTGCAGAAACCCGCGCTTGGGAGTCCCATCTACTCGTGCGGATACCCGCGCGTGGGAGTCCCACCTACTCGTGCGGATACCCGCGCTTGGGAGTCCCACCTACTCGTGGGGATACCCGCGCTTGGGAGTCCCATCTACTCGTGCAGATACCCGCGCTTGGGAGTCCCACCTACTCGTGCGGATACCCGCGCTTGGGAGTCCCACCTACTCGTGCGGATACCCGCGCTTGGGAGTCCCACCTACTCGTGCGGATACCCGCGCTTGGGAGTCCCACCTACTCGTGGGGATACCCGCGCTTGGGAGTCCCATCTACTCGTGCAGATACCCGCGCTTGGGAGTCCCACCTACTCGTGCGGATACCCGCGCTTGGGAGTCCCACCTACTCGTGCGGATACCCGCGCTTGGGAGTCCCACCTACTCGTGCGGATACCCGCGCTTGGGAGTCCCACCTACTCGTGCGGATACCCGCGCGTGGGAGTCCCACCTACTCGTGCGGATACCCGCGCGTGGGAGTCCCACCTACTCGTGCGGATACCCGCGCTTGGGAGTCCCACCTACTCGTGGGGATACCCGCGCTTGGGAGTCCCATCTACTCGTGCAGATACCCGCGCTTGGGAGTCCCACCTACTCGTGCGGATACCCGCGCTTGGGAGTCCCACCTACTCGTGCGGATACCCGCGCTTGGGAGTCCCACCTACTCGTGCGGATACCCGCGCTGGGGTGTCCCACCTACTCGTGCGGATACCCGCGCTTGGGAGTCCCACCTACTCGTGCGGATACCCGCGCTTGGGAGTCCCACCTACTCGTGGGGATACCCGCGCTTGGGAGTCCCATCTACTCGTGCAGATACCCGCGCTTGGGAGTCCCACCTACTCGTGCGGATACCCGCGCTTGGGAGTCCCACCTACTCGTGCGGATACCCGCGCTTGGGAGTCCCACCGACTCGTGCGGATACCTGCGCTTGGGAGTCCCACCTACTCGTGCAGATACCCGCGCTTGGGAGTGCCACCTACTCGTGCAGATACCCGCGCTTGGGAGTCCCACCTACTCGTGCGGATACCCGCGCTTGGGAGTCAATGCTATTTACGAGAACTTACAAAAATGTCATCAACTAAGAAAATTCAAATAATTTCTATGATTACTTTTTATTACAGATACATAAATTTGTTACCAGTTATAAAATAAGGTAAAATTTATTATCACAACCATATGAAAGACTTTCATAAAAATTACTCAATTAAGCATTTTAAAGCTATTTACGAGAACTTACAAAAATGTCATCTACTAAGAAAAGTCAAATAATTTTCATGATAATTTTTTATTCCAGAGACATAAATTTGTCACCATTTATATAATGAGGTAAAAATCATTATCATAACTATATGAAAAAAAATAAAATTTTTTTTACTAGCGCGGGTATCTGCACGAGTAGGTGGGACTCCCAAGCGCGGGTATCCGCACGAATAGGGGGGACTCCCAAGCGCGGATATCTGCACGAATAGGTGGGACTCCCAAGCGCGGGTATCCGCACGAGTAGGTGGGACACCCAAGCGCGGGTATCCGCACGAGTAGGTGGGACTCCCAAGCGCGGGTATCCGCACGAGTAGGTGGGACTCCCAAGTGCGGGTATCTGCACGAGTAGATGGGACTCCCAAGCGCGGGTATCCGCACGAGTAGGTGGGACTCCCAAGCGCGGGGATTTGCGCGAGTAGGTGAGACTCCCAAGCGCGGGTATCCGAACGAGTAGGTGGGACTCCCAAGTGCGGGTATCTGCACGAGTAGGTGGAACTCCCAAGCTCGGGTATCCGCACGAGTAGGTGGGACTCCCAAGCGCGGGTATCCGCACGAATAGGTGGGACTCCCATGCGCGGGTATCCGCACGAGTAGGTGGGACTCCCAAGCGCGGGTATCCGCACGAGTACGTGGGACTCCCAAGCGTAGGTATCCGCACGAGTAGGTGGGACTCCCCAGCGCGGGTATCCGCACGAGTAGGTGGGACTCCCAAGCGCGGGTATCCGCACGAGTAGGTGGGACACCCAAGCGCGGGTATCCGCACGAGTAGGTGGGACTCCCACGCGCGGGTATCCGCACGAGTAGATGGGACTCCCAAGCGCGGGTATCCGCACGAGTAGGTGGGACTCCCAAGCGCGGGTATCTGCACGAGTAGGTGGGACTCCCCAGCGCGAGTATCCGCACGAGTAGGTGGGACTCCCAAGCGCGGGTATCCGCACGAGTAGGTGGGACACTCAAGCTCGGGTATCTGCACGAGTAGGTGGGACTCCCAAGCGCGGGTATCCGCACGAGTAGGTGGGACTCCCAAGCGCGGGTATCCGCACGAGTAGGTGGGACTCCCAAGCGCGGGTATCCGCACGAGTAGGTGGGACTCCCAAGTGCGGGTATCAGCACGAGTAGGTGGAACTCCCAAGCGCGGGTATCCGCACGAGTAGGTGGAACTCCCAAGCGCGGGTATCCGCACGAGTAGGTGGGACTCCCAAGCGCGGGTATCCGCACGAGTAGGTGGGACTCCCCAGCGCGGGTATCCGCACGAGTAGGTGGGACTCCCAAGCGCGGGTATCCGCACGAGTAGGTGGGCCACCCAAGCGCGGGTATCCGAACGAGTAGGTGGGACTCCCAAGTGCGGGTATCTGCACGAGTAGATGGGACTCCCAAGCGCGGGTATCCGCACGAGTAGGTGGGACTCCCAAGCGCGGGTATCCGCACGAGTAGGTGGGACTCCCAAGCGCGGGTATCCGCACGAGTAGGTGGGACTCCCCAGCGCGAGTATCCGCACGAGTAGGTGGGACTCCCAAGCGGGGGTATCCGCACGAGTAGGTGGGACACACCCCACGAGTAGGTGGGACTCCCAAGTGCGGGTATCCGCACGAGAAGGTGGGACTCCCACGCGCGGGTATCCGCACGAGTAGATGGGACTCCCAAGCGCGGGTATCCGCACGAGTAGGTGGGACTCCCACGCGCGGGTATCCGCACGAGTAGGTGGGACTCCCAAGCGCGGGTATCTGCACGAGTAGGTGGGGCTCCCAAGCGCGGGTATCCGCACGAGTAGGTGGAACTCCCAAGCGCGGGTATCCGCACGAGTAGGTGGAACTCCCAAGCGCGGGTATCCCCACGAGTAGGTGGGACTCCCAAGCGCGGGTATCCGCACGAGTAGGTGGGACTCCCAAGCACGGGTATCCGCACGAGTAGGTGGAACTCCCAAGCGCGGGTATCCCCACGAGTAGGTGGGACTCCCAAGCGCGGGTATCTGCACGAGTAGGTGGGACTCCCAAGCGCGGGTATCCGCACGAGTAGGTGGAACACCGAAGCGCGGGTATCCGCACGAGTAGGTGGAACTCCCAGGCGCGGGTATCCCCACGAGTAGGTGGGACTCCCAAGCGCGGGTATCCGCACGAGTAGGTGGGACTCCCACGCGCGGGTATCCGCACGAGTAGATGGGACTCCCAAGCGCGGGTATCCGCACGAGTAGGTGGGACTCCCACGCGCGGGTATCCGCACGAGTAGGTGGGACTCCCAAGCGCGGGTATCTGCACGAGTAGGTGGGACTCCCAAGCGCGGGTATCCGCACGAGTAGGTGGAACTCCCAAGCGCGGGTATCCGCACGAGTAGGTGGAACTCCCAAGCGCGGGTATCCCCACGAGTAGGTGACACTCCCAAGCGCGGGTATCCGCACGAGTAGGTGGGACTCCGAAGCGCGGGTATCCGCACGAGTAGGTGGAACTCCCAAGCGCGGGTATCCCCACGAGTAGGTGGGACTCCCAAGCGCGGGTATCTGCACGAGTAGGTGGGACTCCCAAGCGCGGGTATCCGCACGAGTAGGTGGGACTCCCAAGCGCGGGGATTTGCACGAGTAGGTGAGACTCCCAAGCGCGGGTATCCGAACAAGTAGGTGGGACTACCAAGCGCGGGTATCCCCACGAGTAGGTGGGACTCCCAAGCGCGGGTATCCGCACGAGTAGGTGGGACTCCCAAGCGCGGGTATCTGCACGAGTAGGTGGGACTCCCAAGCGCGGGTATCTGCACGAGTAGGTGGGACTCCCAAGCGTGAGTATCCGCACGAGTAGGTGGGACCCCCAAGCGCGGGTATCTGCACGAGTAGGTAGGACTCCCAAGCGTGGGTATCCGCACGAGTAGGTGGGACTCCCAAGCGCGGGTATCCGCACGAGTAGGTGGGACTCCCACGCGCGGGTATCCGCACGAGTAGATGGGACTCCCAAGCGCGGGCATCCGCACGAGTAGGTGGGACTCCCACGCGCGGGTATCCGCACGAGTAGATGGGACTCCAAAGCGGGGGTATCCGCACGAGAAGGTGGGACTCCCAAGCGCGGGTATCCGCACGAGTAGGTTGGACTCCCAAGCGCGGGTATCCGCACGAGTAGGTGGGACTTTCAATTGCGGGGATTTGCGCGAGTAGGTGACTCCCAAGCGCGGGTATCCGCACGAGTAGGTGGGACTCGTGCGGATACCCGCGCTTGGGAGTCCCACCTACTCGTGCGGATACCCGCGCTTGGTAGTCCCACCTACTCGTGCGGATACCCGCGCTTGGGTGTCCCACCTACTCGTGCGGAAACTCGCGCTTGGGAGTCTCACCTACTCGTGCAAATTACCGCACTTAGGAGTCCCACCTACTCGTGCGGATACCCGCGCTTGGGAGTCCCACCTACTCGTGCGGATACCCGCGCGTGGGAGTCCCACCTACTCGTGCGGATACCCGCGCTTGGGAGTCCCACCTACTCGTGGGGATACCCGCGCTTGGGAGTCCCACCTACTCGTGGGGATACCCGCACTTGGGAGTTCCACCTACTCGTGCGGATACCCGCGCTTGGGAGTTCCACCTACTCGTGCGGATACCCGCGCTGGGGAGTCCCACCTACTCGTCCGGATACCCGCGCTTGGGAGTCCCACCTACTCGTGCGGATACCCGCGCTTGGGAGTCCCACCGACTCGTGCGGATACCTGCGCTTGGGAGTCCCACCTACTCGTGCAGATACCCGCGCTTGGGAGTCCCACCTACTCTTGCAGATACCCGCGCTTGGGAGTCCCACCTACTCGTGCGGATACCCGCGCTTGGGAGTCCCACCTACTCGTGCAGATACCCGCGCTGGGGAGTCCCACCTACTCGTGCGGATAGCCGCACTTGGGAGTCTCACCTACTCGTGCAAATCCCCGCGCTTGGGAGTCCCATCTACTCGTGCGGATACCCGCGCGTGGGAGTCCCACCTACTCGTGGGGATACCCGCGCTTGGGAGTTCCACCTACTCGTGCGGATACCCGCGCTGGGGAGTTCCACCTACTCGTGCGGATACCCGCGCTTGGGAGTCTCACCTACTCGTGCAAATCCCCGCGCTTGGGAGTCCCATCTACTCGTGCGGATACCCGCGCGTGGGAGTCCCACCTACTCGTGGGGATACCCGCGCTTGGGAGTTCCACCTACTCGTGCGGATACCCGCGCTGGGGAGTTCCACCTACTCGTGCGGATACCCGCGCTTGGGAGTCCCACGTACTCGTGCGGATACCCGCGCTTGGGAGTCCCACCTACTCGTGGGGATAACCGCGCTTGGGAGTCCCACCTACTCGTGCGGATACCCGCGCTTGGGAGTCCCACCTACTCGTGCGGATACCCGCGCTTGGGAGTCCCACCTACTCGTGCGGATACCCGCGCTTGGGAGTCCCATCTACTCGTGCGGATACCCGCGCTTGGGAGTACCACCTACTCGTGGGGATAACCGCGCTTGTGAGTCCCACCTACTCGTGCGGATACCCGCGCTTGGGAGTCACACCTACTCGTGCGGATACCCGCGCTTGGGAGTCCCATCTACTCGTGCGGATACCCGCGCGTGGGAGTCCCACCTACTCGTGCGGATACCCGCGCTTGGGAGTCCCACCTACTCGTGGGGATACCCGCGCTTGGGAGTCCCACCTACTCGTGCGGATACCCGCGATGGGGAGTTCCACCTACTCGCGCGGATACCCGCGCTTGGGAGTCCCACGTACTCGTGCGGATACCCGCGCTTGGGAGTCCCACCTACTCGTGGGGATAACCGCTCTTGGGAGTAACAACTACTCGTGCGGATACCCGCACTTGGGAGTCCCTCCTACTCGTGCGGATACCCGCGCTTGGGAGTCCCATCTAGTTCGGATACCCGCGCGTGGGAGTCCCACCTACTCGTGCGGATACCCGCGCTTGGGAGTCCCACCTACTCGTGCGGATACCCGCGCTTGGGAGTTCCACCTACTCGTGCAGATATCCGTGCTTGGGAGTCCCACCTATTCGTGCGGATACCCGCGCTTGGGAGTCCCACCTACTCGTGCGGATACCCGCGCTTGGGAGTCCCACCTACTCGTGCGGATACCCGCGCTTGGGAGTCCCACCGACTCGTGCGGATACCTGCGCTTGGGAGTCCCACCTACTCGTGCAGATACCCGCGCTTGGGAGTCCCACCTACTCTTGCAGATACCCGCGCTTGGGAGTCCCATCTACTCGTGCGGATACCCGCGCGTGGGAGTCCCACCTACTCGTGCGGATACCCGCGCTTGGGAGTCCCACCTACTCGTGCGGATACCCGCGCTTGGGAGTTCCACCTACTCGTGCAGATATCCGCGCTTGGGAGTCCCACCTATTCGTGCGGATACCCGCGCTTGGGAGTCCCACCTACTCGTGCGGATACCCGCGCGTGGGAGTCCCACCTACTCGTGCGGATACCCGCGCTTGGGAGTCCCACCTACTCGTGCGGATACCCGCGCTTGGGAGTTCCACCTACTCGTGCAGATATCCGCGCTTGGGAGTCCCACCTATTCGTGCGGATACCCGCGCTTGGGAGTCCCACCTACTCGTGCGGATACCCGCGCTTGGGAGTCCCACCTACTCGTGCGGATACCCGCGCTTGGGAGTCCCACCGACTCGTGCGGATACCTGCGCTTGGGAGTCCCACCTACTCGTGCAGATACCCGCGCTTGGGAGTCCCACCTACTCTTGCAGATACCCGCGCTTGGGAGTCCCATCTACTCGTGCGGATACCCGCGCGTGGGAGTCCCACCTACTCGTGCGGATACCCGCGCTTGGGAGTTCCACCGACTCGCGCGGATACCTGCGCTTGGGAGACCCACCTACTCGTGCAGATACCCGCGCTTGGGAGTCCCACCTACTCTTGCAGATACCCGCGCTTGGGAGTCCCACCTATTCGTGCGGATACCCGCGCGTGGGAGTCCCACCTACTCGTGCGGATACCCGCGCTTGGGAGTCCCACCTACTCGTGCGGATACCCGCGCTTGGGAGTCCCACCGACTCGTGCGGATACCTGCGCTTGGGAGTCCCACCTACTCGTGCAGATACCCGCGCTTGGGAGTCCCACCTACTCTTGCAGATACCCGCGCTTGGGAGTCCCATCTACTCGTGCGGATACCCGCGCGTGGGAGTCCCACCTACTCGTGCGGATACCCGCGCTTGGGAGTCCCACCGACTCGCGCGGATACCTGCGGTTGGGAGTCCCACCTACTCGTGCAGATACCCGCGCTTGGGAGTCCCACCTACTCTTGCAGATACCCGCGCTTGGGAGTCCCACCTATTCGTGCGGATACCCGCGCGTGGGAGTCCCACCTACTCGTGCGGATACCCGCGCTTGGGAGTTCCACCTACTCGTGCGGATACCCGCGCTTGGGAGTCCCACCTACTCGTGCGGATACCCGCGCTTGGGAGTCCCACCTACTCGTGCGGATACCCGCGCTTGGGAGTCCCACCTACTCGTGCGGATACCCGCGCGTGGGAGTCCCACCTACTCGTGCGGAAACCCGCGCTTGGAAGTCCCACCTACTCTTGGGGATACCCGCGCTTGGGAATCCCATCTACTCGTGGGGATACCCGCGCTTGGGAGTCCCATCTACTCGTGGGGATACCCGCGCTTGGGAGTCCCACCTACTCGAGGGGATACCCGCGCTTGGGAGTTCCACCTACTCTTGGGGATACCCGCGCTTGGGGTTCCACCTACTCGTGCGGATACCCGCGCTTGGGAGTTTCACCTACTCGTGCGGATATCCGCGTTTGGGAGTCCCACCTATTCGTGCGGATACCCGCGCTTGGGAGTCCCATCTACTCGTGCGGATACCCGCGCGTGGGAGTCCCACCTACTCGTGCGGATACCCGCGCTTGGGAGTCCCACCTACTCGTGCGGATACCCGCGCTTGGGAGTTCCACCTACTCTTGCAGATACCCGCGCTTGGGAGTCCCATCTACTCGTGCGGATACCCGCGCGTGGGAGTCCCACCTACTCGTGCGGATACCCGCGCTTGGGAGTCCCACCTACTCGTGCGGATACCCGCGCTTGGGAGTTCCACCTACTCGTGCAGATATCCGCGCTTGGGAGTCCCACCTATTCGTGCGGATACCCGCGCTTGGGAGTCCCACCTACTCGTGCGGATACCCGCGCTTGGGAGTCCCACCTACTCGTGCGGATACCCGCGCTTGGGAGTTCCACCTACTCGTGCAGATATCCGCGTTTGGGAGTCCCACCTATTCGTGCGGATACCCGCGCGTGGGAGTCCCACCTACTCGTGCGGAAACCCGCACTTGGAAGTCCCACCTACTCTTGGGGATACCCGCGCTTGGGAGTCCCATCTACTCGTGGGGATAACCGCGCTTGGGAGTCCCACCTACTCGAGGGGATACCCGCGCTTGGGAGTTCCACCTACTCTTGGGGATACCCGCGCTTGGGGTTCCACCTACTCGTGCGGATACCCGAGCTTGGGAGTTTCACCTACTCGTGCGGATACCCGCGCTGGGGAGTCCCATCTACTCTTGCGGATACCCGCGCGTGGGAGTCCCACCTACTCGTGCGGATACCCGCGCTTGGGAGTTCCACCTACTCGTGCGGATACCCGCGCTTGGGAGTCCCACCTACTCGTGCGGATACACGCGCTTGGGAGTCCCACCTACTCGTGCGGATACCCGCGCTTGGGAGTCCCACCTACTCGTGCGGATACCCGCGCGTGGGAGTCCCACCTACTCGTGCGGAAACCCGCGCTTGGAAGTCCCACCTACTCTTGGGGACACCCGCGCTTGGGAGTCCCACCTACTCGTGCGGATACCCGCGCTTGGGAGTCCCATCTACTCGTGGGGATACCCGCGCTTGGGAGTCCCACCTACTCGAGGGGATACCCGCGCTTGGGAGTTCCACCTACTCTTGGGGATACCCGCGCTTGGGGTTCCACCTACTCGTGCGGATACCCGAGCTTGGGAGTTTCACCTACTCGTGCGGATACCCGCGCTGGGGAGTCCCATCTACTCTTGCGGATACCCGCGCTGGGGAGTCCCACCTACTCGTGCGGATACCCGCGCTTGGGAGTCCCACCTACTCGTGCAGATACCCGCGCTGGGGAGTCCCACCTACTCGTGCGGATAGCCGCACTTGGGAGTCTCACCTACTCGTGCAAATCCCCGCGCTTGGGAGTCCCATCTACTCGTGCGGATACCCGCGCGTGGGAGTCCCACCTACTCGTGGGGATACCCGCGCTTGGGAGTTCCACCTACTCGTGCGGATACCCGCGCTGGGGAGTTCCACCTACTCGTGCGGATACCCGCGCTTGGGAGTCTCACCTACTCGTGCAAATCCCCGCGCTTGGGAGTCCCATCTACTCGTGCGGATACCCGCGCGTGGGAGTCCCACCTACTCGTGGGGATACCCGCGCTTGGGAGTTCCACCTACTCGTGCGGATACCCGCGCTGGGGAGTTCCACCTACTCGTGCGGATACCCGCGCTTGGGAGTCCCACGTACTCGTGCGGATACCCGCGCTTGGAAGTCCCACCTACTCTTGGGGATACCCGCGCTTGGGAGTCCCATCTACTCGTGGGGATAACCGCGCTTGGGAGTCCCACCTACTCGAGGGGATACCCGCGCTTGGGAGTTCCACCTACTCTTGGGGATACCCGCGCTTGGGGTTCCACCTACTCGTGCGGATACCCGAGCTTGGGAGTTTCACCTACTCGTGCGGATACCCGCGCTGGGGAGTCCCATCTACTCTTGCGGATACCCGCGCGTGGGAGTCCCACCTACTCGTGCGGATACCCGCGCTTGGGAGTTCCACCTACTCGTGCGGATACCCGCGCTTGGGAGTCCCACCTACTCGTGCGGATACACGCGCTTGGGAGTCCCACCTACTCGTGCGGATACCCGCGCTTGGGAGTCCCACCTACTCGTGCGGATACCCGCGCGTGGGAGTCCCACCTACTCGTGCGGAAACCCGCGCTTGGAAGTCCCACCTACTCTTGGGGACACCCGCGCTTGGGAGTCCCACCTACTCGTGCGGATACCCGCGCTTGGGAGTCCCATCTACTCGTGGGGATACCCGCGCTTGGGAGTCCCACCTACTCGAGGGGATACCCGCGCTTGGGAGTTCCACCTACTCTTGGGGATACCCGCGCTTGGGGTTCCACCTACTCGTGCGGATACCCGAGCTTGGGAGTTTCACCTACTCGTGCGGATACCCGCGCTGGGGAGTCCCATCTACTCTTGCGGATACCCGCGCTGGGGAGTCCCACCTACTCGTGCGGATACCCGCGCTTGGGAGTCCCACCTACTCGTGCAGATACCCGCGCTGGGGAGTCCCACCTACTCGTGCGGATAGCCGCACTTGGGAGTCTCACCTACTCGTGCAAATCCCCGCGCTTGGGAGTCCCATCTACTCGTGCGGATACCCGCGCGTGGGAGTCCCACCTACTCGTGGGGATACCCGCGCTTGGGAGTTCCACCTACTCGTGCGGATACCCGCGCTGGGGAGTTCCACCTACTCGTGCGGATACCCGCGCTTGGGAGTCTCACCTACTCGTGCAAATCCCCGCGCTTGGGAGTCCCATCTACTCGTGCGGATACCCGCGCGTGGGAGTCCCACCTACTCGTGGGGATACCCGCGCTTGGGAGTTCCACCTACTCGTGCGGATACCCGCGCTGGGGAGTTCCACCTACTCGTGCGGATACCCGCGCTTGGGAGTCCCACGTACTCGTGCGGATACCCGCGCTTGGGAGTCCCACCTACTCGTGGGGATAACCGCGCTTGGGAGTCCCACCTACTCGTGCGGATACCCGCGCTTGGGAGTCCCACCTACTCGTGCGGATACCCGCGCTTGGGAGTCCCACCTACTCGTGCGGATACCCGCGCTTGGGAGTCCCATCTACTCGTGCGGATACCCGCGCTTGGGAGTACCACCTACTCGTGGGGATAACCGCGCTTGTGAGTCCCACCTACTCGTGCGGATACCCGCGCTTGGGAGTCCCACCTACTCGTGCGGATACCCGCGCTTGGGAGTCCCATCTACTCGTGCGGATACCCGCGCGTGGGAGTCCCACCTACTCGTGCGGATACCCGCGCTTGGGAGTCCCACCTACTCGTGGGGATACCCGCGCTTGGGAGTCCCACCTACTCGTGCGGATACCCGCGATGGGGAGTTCCACCTACTCGCGCGGATACCCGCGCTTGGGAGTCCCACGTACTCGTGCGGATACCCGCGCTTGGGAGTCCCACCTACTCGTGGGGATAACCGCTCTTGGGAGTAACAACTACTCGTGCGGATACCCGCACTTGGGAGTCCCTCCTACTCGTGCGGATACCCGCGCTTGGGAGTCCCATCTAGTTCGGATACCCGCGCGTGGGAGTCCCACCTACTCGTGCGGATACCCGCGCTTGGGAGTCCCACCTACTCGTGCGGATACCCGCGCTTGGGAGTTCCACCTACTCGTGCAGATATCCGTGCTTGGGAGTCCCACCTATTCGTGCGGATACCCGCGCTTGGGAGTCCCACCTACTCGTGCGGATACCCGCGCTTGGGAGTCCCACCTACTCGTGCGGATACCCGCGCTTGGGAGTCCCACCGACTCGTGCGGATACCTGCGCTTGGGAGTCCCACCTACTCGTGCAGATACCCGCGCTTGGGAGTCCCACCTACTCTTGCAGATACCCGCGCTTGGGAGTCCCATCTACTCGTGCGGATACCCGCGCGTGGGAGTCCCACCTACTCGTGCGGATACCCGCGCTTGGGAGTCCCACCTACTCGTGCGGATACCCGCGCTTGGGAGTTCCACCTACTCGTGCAGATATCCGCGCTTGGGAGTCCCACCTATTCGTGCGGATACCCGCGCTTGGGAGTCCCACCTACTCGTGCGGATACCCGCGCGTGGGAGTCCCACCTACTCGTGCGGATACCCGCGCTTGGGAGTCCCACCTACTCGTGCGGATACCCGCGCTTGGGAGTTCCACCTACTCGTGCAGATATCCGCGCTTGGGAGTCCCACCTATTCGTGCGGATACCCGCGCTTGGGAGTCCCACCTACTCGTGCGGATACCCGCGCTTGGGAGTCCCACCTACTCGTGCGGATACCCGCGCTTGGGAGTCCCACCGACTCGTGCGGATACCTGCGCTTGGGAGTCCCACCTACTCGTGCAGATACCCGCGCTTGGGAGTCCCACCTACTCTTGCAGATACCCGCGCTTGGGAGTCCCATCTACTCGTGCGGATACCCGCGCGTGGGAGTCCCACCTACTCGTGCGGATACCCGCGCTTGGGAGTTCCACCGACTCGCGCGGATACCTGCGCTTGGGAGACCCACCTACTCGTGCAGATACCCGCGCTTGGGAGTCCCACCTACTCTTGCAGATACCCGCGCTTGGGAGTCCCACCTATTCGTGCGGATACCCGCGCGTGGGAGTCCCACCTACTCGTGCGGATACCCGCGCTTGGGAGTCCCACCTACTCGTGCGGATACCCGCGCTTGGGAGTCCCACCGACTCGTGCGGATACCTGCGCTTGGGAGTCCCACCTACTCGTGCAGATACCCGCGCTTGGGAGTCCCACCTACTCTTGCAGATACCCGCGCTTGGGAGTCCCATCTACTCGTGCGGATACCCGCGCGTGGGAGTCCCACCTACTCGTGCGGATACCCGCGCTTGGGAGTCCCACCGACTCGCGCGGATACCTGCGGTTGGGAGTCCCACCTACTCGTGCAGATACCCGCGCTTGGGAGTCCCACCTACTCTTGCAGATACCCGCGCTTGGGAGTCCCACCTATTCGTGCGGATACCCGCGCGTGGGAGTCCCACCTACTCGTGCGGATACCCGCGCTTGGGAGTTCCACCTACTCGTGCGGATACCCGCGCTTGGGAGTCCCACCTACTCGTGCGGATACCCGCGCTTGGGAGTCCCACCTACTCGTGCGGATACCCGCGCTTGGGAGTCCCACCTACTCGTGCGGATACCCGCGCGTGGGAGTCCCACCTACTCGTGCGGAAACCCGCGCTTGGAAGTCCCACCTACTCTTGGGGATACCCGCGCTTGGGAATCCCATCTACTCGTGGGGATACCCGCGCTTGGGAGTCCCATCTACTCGTGGGGATACCCGCGCTTGGGAGTCCCACCTACTCGAGGGGATACCCGCGCTTGGGAGTTCCACCTACTCTTGGGGATACCCGCGCTTGGGGTTCCACCTACTCGTGCGGATACCCGCGCTTGGGAGTTTCACCTACTCGTGCGGATATCCGCGTTTGGGAGTCCCACCTATTCGTGCGGATACCCGCGCTTGGGAGTCCCATCTACTCGTGCGGATACCCGCGCGTGGGAGTCCCACCTACTCGTGCGGATACCCGCGCTTGGGAGTCCCACCTACTCGTGCGGATACCCGCGCTTGGGAGTTCCACCTACTCTTGCAGATACCCGCGCTTGGGAGTCCCATCTACTCGTGCGGATACCCGCGCGTGGGAGTCCCACCTACTCGTGCGGATACCCGCGCTTGGGAGTCCCACCTACTCGTGCGGATACCCGCGCTTGGGAGTTCCACCTACTCGTGCAGATATCCGCGCTTGGGAGTCCCACCTATTCGTGCGGATACCCGCGCTTGGGAGTCCCACCTACTCGTGCGGATACCCGCGCTTGGGAGTCCCACCTACTCGTGCGGATACCCGCGCTTGGGAGTTCCACCTACTCGTGCAGATATCCGCGTTTGGGAGTCCCACCTATTCGTGCGGATACCCGCGCGTGGGAGTCCCACCTACTCGTGCGGAAACCCGCACTTGGAAGTCCCACCTACTCTTGGGGATACCCGCGCTTGGGAGTCCCATCTACTCGTGGGGATAACCGCGCTTGGGAGTCCCACCTACTCGAGGGGATACCCGCGCTTGGGAGTTCCACCTACTCTTGGGGATACCCGCGCTTGGGGTTCCACCTACTCGTGCGGATACCCGAGCTTGGGAGTTTCACCTACTCGTGCGGATACCCGCGCTGGGGAGTCCCATCTACTCTTGCGGATACCCGCGCGTGGGAGTCCCACCTACTCGTGCGGATACCCGCGCTTGGGAGTTCCACCTACTCGTGCGGATACCCGCGCTTGGGAGTCCCACCTACTCGTGCGGATACACGCGCTTGGGAGTCCCACCTACTCGTGCGGATACCCGCGCTTGGGAGTCCCACCTACTCGTGCGGATACCCGCGCGTGGGAGTCCCACCTACTCGTGCGGAAACCCGCGCTTGGAAGTCCCACCTACTCTTGGGGACACCCGCGCTTGGGAGTCCCACCTACTCGTGCGGATACCC
Source organism: Leptarthrus brevirostris (assembly GCA_964036015.1). Classification (NCBI taxonomy): domain Eukaryota; kingdom Metazoa; phylum Arthropoda; class Insecta; order Diptera; family Asilidae; genus Leptarthrus; species Leptarthrus brevirostris. Next base: position 38,274,437 of record OZ038373.1, on the reverse strand, counting down.
GCGCTTGGGAGTCCCATCTACTCGTGGGGATACCCGCGCTTGGGAGTCCCACCTACTCGAGGGGATACCCGCGCTTGGGAGTTCCACCTACTCTTGGGGATACCCGCGCTTGGGGTTCCACCTACTCGTGCGGATACCCGAGCTTGGGAGTTTCACCTACTCGTGCGGATACCCGCGCTGGGGAGTCCCATCTACTCTTGCGGATACCCGCGCTGGGGAGTCCCACCTACTCGTGCGGATACCCGCGCTTGGGAGTCCCACGTACTCGTGCGGATACCCGCGCTTGGGAGTCCCACCTACTCGTGCGGATACCCGCGCTTGGGAGTCTCACCTACTCGTGCAAATCCCCGCGCTTGGGAGTCCCATCTACTCGTGCGGATACCCGCGCGTGGGAGTCCCACCTACTCGTGCGGATACCCGCGCTTGGGAGTCCAACCTACTCGTGGGGATACCCGCGCTTGGGAGTCCCACCTACTCGTGCGGATACCCGCGCTTGGGAGTCCCACCTACTCGTGCGGATACCCGCGCTTGGGAGTCTCACCTACTCGTGGGGATAACCGCGCTTGGGAGTCCCAACTACTCGTGCGGATACCCGCGCTTGGGAGTCCCACCTACTCGTGCAAATCCCCGCGCTTGGGAGTCCCATCTACTCGTGCGGATACCCGCGCGTGGGAGTCCCACCTACTCGTGCGGATACCCGCGCTTGGGAGTCCCATCTACTCGTGCGGATACCCGCGCGTGGGAGTCCCACCTACTCGTGCGGATACCCGCGCTTGGGAGTCCCACCTACTCGTGCGGATACCTGCGCTTGGGAGTCCCACCTACTCGTGCAGATACCCGCGCTTGGGAGTCCCACCTACTCGTGCGGATACCCGCGATGGGGAGTTCCACCTACTCGTGCCGATACCCGCGCTTGGGAGTCCCACGTACTCGTGCGGATACCCGCGCTTGGGAGTCCCACCTACTCGTGGGGATAACCGCGCTTGGGAGTCCCACCTACTCGTGCGGATACCCGCGCTTGGGAGTCCCACCTACTCGTGCGGATACCCGCGCTTGGGAGTCCCACCGACTCGTGCGGATACCTGCGCTTGGGAGTCCCAACTACTCGTGCAGATACCCGCGCTTGGGAGTCCCACCGACTCTTGCAAAAACCCGCGCTTGGGAGTCCCATCTACTCGTGCGGATACCCGCGCGTGGGAGTCCCACCTACTCGTGCGGATACCCGCGCTTGGGAGTCCCACCTACTCGTGCGGATACCCGCGCTTGGGAGTTCCACCTACTCGTGCAGATATCCGCGCTTGGAAGTCCCACCTATTCGTGCGGATACCCGCGCTTGGGAGTCCCACCTACTCGTGCGGATACATGCGCTTGGGAGTCCCACCTACTCGTGCGGATACCCGCGCTTGGGAGTCCCACCGACTCGTGCGGATACCTGCGCTTGGGAGTCCCACCTACTCTTGCAGATACACGCGCTTGGAAGTCCCACCTACTCTTGGGGATACCCGCGCTTGGGAGTCCCATCTACTCGTGGGGATACCCGCGCTTGGGAGTCCCATCTACTCGTGGGGATACCCGCGCTTGGGAGTCCCACCTACTCGAGGGGATACCCGCGCTTGGGAGTTCCACCTACTCTTGGGGATACCCGCGCTTGGGGTTCCACCTACTCGTGCGGATACCCGCGCTTGGGAGTCCCATCTACTCGTGCGGATACCCGCGCGTGGGAGTCCCACCTACTCGTGCAGATATCCGCGCTTGGGAGTCCCACCTATTCGTGCGGATACCCGCGCTTGGGAGTCCCACCTACTCGTGCGGATACCCGCGCTTGGGAGTCCCACCTACTCGTGCGGATACCCGCGCTTGGGAGTTCCACCTACTCGTGCAGATATCCGCGTTTGGGAGTCCCACCTATTCGTGCGGATACCCGCGCGTGGGAGTCCCACCTACTCGTGCGGAAACCCGCGCTTGGAAGTCCCACCTACTCTTGGGGATACCCGCGCTTGGGAGTCCCATCTACTCGTGGGGATAACCGCGCTTGGGAGTCCCATCTACTCGTGGGGATACCCGCGCTTGGGAGTCCCACCTACTCAAGGGGATACCCGCGCTTGGGAGTTCCACCTACTCTTGGGGATACCCGCGCTTGGGGTTCCACCTACTCGTGCGGATACCCGAGCTTGGGAGTTTCACCTACTCGTGCGGATACCCGCGCTGGGGAGTCCCATCTACTCTTGCGGATACCCGCGCGTGGGAGTCCCACCTACTCGTGCGGATACCCGCGCTTGGGAGTTCCACCTACTCGTGCGGATACCCGCGCTTGGGAGTCCCACCTACTCGTGAGGATACACGCGCTTGGGAGTCCCACCTACTCGTGCGGATACCCGCGCTTGGGAGTCCCACCTACTCGTGCGGATACCCGCGCGTGGGAGTCCCACCTACTCGTGCGGAAACCCGCGCTTGGAAGTCCCACCTACTCTTGGGGATACCCGCGCTTGGGAGTCCCACCTACTCGTGCGGATACCCGCGCTTGGGAGTCCCATCTACTCGTGGGGATACCCGCGCTTGGGAGTCCCACCTACTCGAGGGGATACCCTTGCTTGGGAGTTCCACCTACTCTTGGGGATACCCGCGCTTGGGGTTCCACCTACTCGTGCGGATACCCGAGCTTGGGAGTTTCACCTACTCGTGCGGATACCCGCGCTGGGGAGTCCCATCTACTCTTGCGGATACCCGCGCTGGGGAGTCCCACCTACTCGTGCGGATACCCGCGCTTGGGAGTCCCACGTACTCGTGCGGATACCCGCGCTTGGGAGTCCCACCTACTCGTGCGGATAACCGCGCTTGGGAGTCCCACCTACACGTGCGGATACCCGCGCTTGGGAGTCCCACCTACTCGTGCGGATACCCACGCTTGGGAGTCTCACCTACTCGTGCAAATCCCCGCGCTTGGGAGTCCCATCTACTCGTGCGGATACCCGCGCGTGGGAGTCCCACCTACTCGTGCGGATACCCGCGCTTGGGAGTCTCACCTACTCGTGGGGATTCCCGCGCTTGGGAGTCCCACCTACTCGTGCGGATACCCGCGCTTGGGAGTCCCACCTACTCGTGCGGATACCCGCGCTTGGGAGTCTCACCTACTCGTGGGGATAACCGCGCTTGGGAGTCCCAACTACTCGTGCGGATACCCGCCCTTGGGAGTCCCACCTACTCGTGCAAATCCCCGCGCTTGGGAGTCCCATCTACTCGTGCGGATACCCGCGCGTGGGAGTCCCACCTACTCGTGCGGATACCCGCGCTTGGGAGTCCCATCTACTCGTGCGGATACCCGCGCGTGGGAGACCCACCTACTCGTGCGGATACCCGCGCTTGGGAGTCCCACCGACTCGTGCGGATACCTGCGCTTGGGAGTCCCAACTACTCGTGCAGATACCCGCGCTTGGGAGTCCCACCGACTCTTGCAGAAACCCGCGCTTGGGAGTCCCATCTACTCGTGCGGATACCCGCGCGTGGGAGTCCCACCTACTCGTGCGGATACCCGCGCTTGGGAGTCCCACCTACTCGTGCGGATACCCGCGCTTGGGAGTTCCACCTACTCGTGCAGATATCCGCGCTTGGGAGTCCCACCTATTCGTGCGGATACCCGCGCTTGGGAGTCCCACCTACTCGTGCGGATACCCGCGCTTGGGAGTCCCACCTACTCGTGCGGATACCCGCGCTTGGGAGTCCCACCGACTCGTGCGGATACCTGCGCTTGGGAGTCCCACCTACTCGTGCAGATACCCGCGCTTGGGAGTCCCACCTACTCTTGCAGATACCCGCGCTTGGGAGTCCCATCTACTCGTGCGGATACCCGCGCGTGGGAGTCCCACTTACTCGTGCGGATACCCGCGCTTGGGAGTCCCACCTACTCGTGCGGATACCCGCGCTTGGGAGTTCCACCTACTCGTGCAGATATCCGCGCTTGGGAGTCCCACCTATTCGTGCGGATACCCGCGCTTGGGAGTCCCACCTACTCGTGCGGATACCCGCGCGTGGGAGTCCCACCTACTCGTGCGGATACCCGCGCTTGGGAGTCCCACCTACTCGTGCGGATACCCGCGCTTGGGAGTCCCACCGACTCGTGCGGATACCTGCGCTTGGGAGTCCCACCTACTCGTGCAGATACCCGCGCTTGGGAGTCCCACCTACTCTTGCAGATACCCGCGCTTGGGAGTCCCATCTACTCGTGCGGATACCCGCGCGTGGGAGTCCCACCTACTCGTGCGGATACCCGCGCTTGGGAGTCCCACCGACTCGCGCGGATACCTGCGCTTGGGAGTCCCACCTACTCGTGCAGATACCCGCGCTTGGGAGTCCCACCTACTCTTGCAGATACCCGCGCTTGGGAGTCCCACCTACTCGTGCGGATACCCGCGCTGGGGAGTCCCACCTACTCGTGCGGATACCCGCGCTTGGGAGTCCCACCTACTCGTGCGGATACCCGCGCTTGGGAGTCCCATCTACTCGTGCGGATACCCGCGCGTGGGAGTCCCACCTACTCGTGCGGATACCCGCGCTTGGGAGTCCCACCTACTCGTGCGGATACCCGCGCTTGGGAGTCCCACCTACTCGAGCGGATACCCGCGCTTGGGAGTCCCACCTATTCGTGCGGATACCCGCGCTTGGGAGTCCCACCTACTCGTGCGGATACCCGAGCTTGGGAGTCCCACCTACTCGTGCAGATACCCGCACTTGGGAGTCCCACCTACTCGTTCGGATACCCGCGCTTGGGAGTTTCACCTACTCGCGCAAATCCCCGCGCTTGGGAGTCCCACCTACTCGTGAAGATACCCGCACTTGGGAGTCCCACCTACTCGTTCGGATACCCGCGCTTGGGAGTCCCACCTACTCGTGCGGATACCCGCGCTTGGGTGTCCCACCTACTCGTGCGGATACCCGCGCTTGGGAGTCCCACCTATTCGTGCAGATATCCGCGCTTGGGAGTCCCACCTATTCGTGCGGATACCCGCGCTTGGGAGTCCCACCTACTCGTGCAGATACCCGCGCTTGGAAATCCCACCTACTCGTGCGGATACCCGCGCTTGGGAGTCCGACCTACTCGTGCAGATACCCGCGCTTGGGAGTCCGACATACTCGTGCAGATACCCGCGCTTGGGAGTCATACAATGGTTCTGGGGAACCAACTAGCTAAACTAATACAATCATCACATATGAAAATAAGTCTGAACCTTATGATTCGATATGTACATGCACATTTTTTGTGTTATTGTAAAAATTGCTTTAAAGTGCTTTCTATGCTAAAATAGAGTAAAAAAAATTTTATGAAATTTTTTCATATAGTTATGATAATGATTTTTACCTCATTATATAAATGGTGACAAATTTATGTCTCTGGAATAAAAAATTATCATGAAAATTATTTGACTTTTCTTAGTAGATGACATTTTTGTAAGTTCTCGTAAATAGCTTTAAAATGCTAAATTGAGTAATTTTTATGAAAGTCTTTCAAATGGTTGTGATAATAAATTTTACCTTATTTTATAACTGGTAACAAATTTATGTATCTGTAATAAAAAGTAATCATAGAAATTATTTGAATTTTCTTAGTTGATGACATTTTTGTAAGTTCTCGTAAATAGCATTGACTCCCAAGCGCGGGTATCCGCACGAGTAGGTGGGACTTCCAAGCGCGGGTATCTGCACGAGTAGGTGGGTCTCCCAAGCGCGGGTATCTGCACGAGTAGGTGGGACTCCCAAGCGCAGGTATCCGCACGAGTCGGTGGGACTGCCAAGCGCGGGTATCCGCACGAGTAGGTGGGACTCCCAAGCGCGGGTATCCGCACGAGTAGGTGGGACTCCCATGCGCGGGTATCCGCACGAGTAAGTGGGACTCCCAAGCGCGGGTATCTGCACGAGTAGATGGGACTCCCAAGCGCGGATATCCCCACGAGTAGGTGGGACTCCCAAGCGCGGGTATCCGCACGAGTAGGTGGGACTCCCACGCGCGGGTATCCGCACGAGTAGATGGGACTCCCAAGCGCGGGGATTTGCACGAGTAGGTGAGACTCCCAAGCGCGGGTATCCGCACGAGTAGGTGGGACTCCCAAGCGCGGGTATCCGCACGAGTAGGTGGGACTCCCAAGCGCGGTTATCCGCACGAGTAGGTGGGACTCCCAAGCGCGCGTATCCGCACGAGTACGTGGGACTCCCAAGCGCGGGTATCCGCACGAGTAGGTGGAACCCCAAGCGCGGGTATCCCCAAGAGTAGGTGGAACTCCCAAGCGCGGGTATCCCCTCGAGCAGGTGGGACTCCCAAGCGCGGGTATCCCCACGAGTAGATGGGACTCCCAAGCGCGGGTATCCCCACGAGTAGATGGGACTCCCAAGCGCGGGTATCCCCAAGAGTAGGTGGGACTTCCAAGCGCGGGTTTCCGCACGAGTAGGTGGGACTCCCAAGCGCGGGTATCCGCACGAGTAGGTGGGACTCCCAAGCGCGGGTATCCGCACGAGTAGGTTGAACTCCCAAGCGCGGGTATCCGCACGAGTAGGTGGGACTCCCACGCGCGGGTATCCGCACGAATAGGTGGGACTCCCAAGCGCGGGTATCTGCAAGAGTAGGTGGGACTCCCAAGCGCGGGTATCTGCACGAGTAGGTGGGACTCCCAAGCGCAGGTATCCGCGCGAGTCGGTGGGACTCCCAAGCGCGGGTATCCGCACGAGTAGGTGGGACTCCCAAGCGCGGGTATCCGCACGAGTCGGTGGGACTCCCCAGCGCGAGTATCCGCACGAGTAGGTGGGACTCCCAAGCGCGGGTATCCGCACGAGTAGGTGGGACACCCAAGCGCGGGTATCCGCACGAGTAGGTGGAACTCCCAAGCGCGGGTATCCGCACGAGTAGGTGGAACTCCCAAGCGCGGGTATCCCCACGAGTAGGTGGGACTCCCAAGCGCGGGTATCCGCACGAGTAGGTGGGACTCCCACGCGCGGGTATCCGCACGAGTAGATGGGACTCCCAAGCGCGGGTATCCGCACGAGTAGGTGGGACACCCAAGCGCGGGTATCCGCACGAGTAGGTGGGACTCCCATGCGCGGGTATCCGCACGAGTAGATGGGACTCCCAAGCGCGGGTATCCGCACGAGTAGGTGGGACTCCCACGCGCGGGTATCCGCACGAGTAGGTGGGACTCCCAAGCGCGGGTATCTGCACGAGTAGGTGGGACTCCCAAGCGCGGGTATCCGCACGAGTAGGTGGAACTCCCAAGCGCGGGTATCCGCACGAGTAGGTGGGACTCCCAAGCGCTGGTATCCGCACGAGTAGGTGGGACTCCCAAGTGCGGGTATCTGCACGAGTAGGTGGGACTCCCAAGCGCGGGTATCCGCACGAGTAGGTGGGACTCCCAAGCGCGGGGATTTGCGCGAGTAGGTGAGACTCCCAAGCGCGGGTATCCGAACGAGTAGGTGGGACTCCCAAGTGCGGGTTCTGCACGAGTAGGTGGGACTCCCAAGCTCGGGTATCCGCACGAGTAGGTGGGACTCCCAAGCGCGGGTATCCGCACGAATAGGTGGGACTCCCAAGTGCGGGTATCCGCACGAGTAGGTGGGACTCCCAAGCGCGGGTATCCGCACGAGTAGGTGGGACTCCCAAGCGCGGGTATCCGCACGAGTAGGTGGGACTCCCAAGCGCGGGTATCCGCACGAGTAGGTGGGACTCCCAAGCGCGGGTATCCGCACGAGTTGGTGGGACTCCCAAGCGCGGGTATCCGCACGAGTAGGTGGGACTCCCAAGTGCGGGTATCCCCAGGAGTAGGTGGGACTCCCAAGCGCGGGTATCCGCACGAGTAGGTGGGACTCCCACGCGCGGGTATCCGCACGAGTAGATGGGACTCCCAAGCGCGGGTATCCGCACGAGTAGGTGGGACTCCCACGCGCGGGTATCCGCACGAGTAGGTGGGACTCCCAAGCGCGGGTATCTGCACGAGTAGGTGGGACTCCCAAGCGCGGGTATCCGCACGAGTAGGTGGAACTCCCAAGCGCGGGTATCCGCACGAGTAGGTGGAACTCCCAAGCGCGGGTATCCGCACGAGTAGGTGGGACTCCCAAGCGCGGGTATCCGCACGAGAAGGTGGGACTCCCAAGCACGGGTATCCGCACGAGTAGGTGGGACTCCCAAGCGCGGGTATCCGCACGAGTAGGTGGGACTCCCAAGCGCGGGTATCCGCACGAGTAGGTGGGACTCCCAAGCGCGGGTATCCGCACGAGTAGGTGGGACTCCCAAGCGCGGGTATCCGTACGAGTAGGTGGGACTCCCAAGCGCGGGTATCCGCACGAGTAGGTGGGACTCCCAAGCGCGGGTATCCGCACGAGTAGGTGGGACTCCCAAGCGCGGGTATCCGCACGAGTAAGTGGGACTCCCAAGTGCGGGTATCCCCACGAGTAGGTGGGACTCCCAAGCGCGGGTATCCGCACGAGTAGGTGGGACTCCCACGCGCGGGTATCCGCACGAGTAGATGGGACTCCCAAGCGCGGGTATCCGCACGAGTAGGTGGGACTCCCACGCGCGGGTATCCGCACGAGTAGGTGGGACTCCCAAGCGCGGGTATCTGCACGAGTAGGTGGGACTCCCAAGCGCGGGTATCCGCACGAGTAGGTGGAACTCCCAAGCGCGGGTATCCGCACGAGTAGGTGGAACTCCCAAGCGCGGGTATCCGCACGAGTAGGTGGGACTCCCAAGCGCGGGTATCCGCACGAGTAGGTGGGACACTCAAGCTCGGGTATCTGCACGAGTAGGTGGGACTCCCAAGCGCGGGTATCCGCACGAGTAGGTGGGACTCCCAAGCGCGGGTATCCGCACGAGTAGGTGGGACTCCCAAGCGCGGGTATCCGCACGAGTAGGTGGGACTCCCAAGTGCGGGTATCCCCACGAGTAGGTGGGACTCCCAAGCGCGGGTATCCGCACGAGTAGGTGGGACTCCCACGCGCGGGTATCCGCACGAGTAGATGGGACTCCCAAGCGCGGGTATCCGCACGAGTAGGTGGGACTCCCACGCGCGGGTATCCGCACGAGTAGGTGGGACTCCCAAGCGCGGGTATCTGCACGAGTAGGTGGGACTCCCAAGCGCGGGTATCCGCACGAGTAGGTGGAACTCCCAAGCGCGGGTATCCGCACGAGTAGGTGGAACTCCCAAGCGCGGGTATCCGCACGAGTAGGTGGGACTCCCAAGCGCGGGTATCCGCACGAGTAGGTGGGACTCCCAAGCACGGGTATCCGCACGAGTAGGTGGAACTCCCAAGCGCGGGTATCCCCACGAATAGGTGGGACTCCCAAGCGCGGGTATCCGCACGAGTAGGTGGGACTCCCAAGCGCGGGTATCTGCACGAGTAGGTGGGACTCCCAAGCGCGGTTATCTGCACGAGTAGGTGGGACTACCAAGCGCGGTTATCCCCACGAGTAGGTGGGACTCCCAAGCGCGGGTATCCGCACGAGTAGGTGGAACTCCCACGCGCGGGTATCCGCACGAGTAGATGGGACTCCAAAGCGGGGGTATCCGCACGAGAAGGTGGGACTCCCAAGCGCGGGTATCCGCACGAGTAGGTGGGACTCCCAAGCGCGGGTATCCGCACGAGTAGGTGGGACTTTCAATTGCGGGGATTTGCCCGAGTAGGTGACTCCCAAGCGCGGGTATCCGCACGAGTAGGTGGGACTCGTGCGGATACCCGCGCTTGGGAGTCCCACCTACTCGTTCGGATACCCGCGCTTGGTAGTCCCACCTACTCGTGCGGATACCCGCGCTTGGGTGTCCCACCTACTCGTGCGGAAACTCGCGCTTGGGAGTCTCACCTACTCGTGCAAATTACCGCACTTGGGAGTCCCACCTACTCGTGCGGATACCCGCGCTTGGGAGTCCCACCCACTCGTGCGGATACCCGCGCGTGGGAGTCCCACCTACTCGTGCGGATACCCGCGCTGGGGTGTCCCACCTACTCGTGCGGATACCCGCGCTTGGGAGTCCCACCTACTCGTGCAGATACCCGCGATGGGGAGTCCCACCTACTCGTGCGGATACCCGCGCTTGGGAGTTCCACCTACTCGTGCGGATACCCGCGCTGGGGAGTCCCATCTACTCTTGCGGATACCCGCTCTGGGGAGTCCCACCTACTCGTGCGGATACCCGCGCTTGGGAGTCCGACGTACTCGTGCGGATAACCGCGCTTGGGAGTCCCACCTACTCGTGCGGATACCCGCGCTTGGGAGTCCCACCTACTCTAGCTGATACCCGCGCTTGGGAGTCCCACCTACTCGTGCGGATACCCGCGCTTGGGAGTCTCACCTACTCGTGCAAATCCCCGCGCTTGGGAGTCCCATCTACTCGTGCGGATACCCGCGCGTGGGATTCCCACCTACTCGTGCGGATACCCGCGCTTGGGAGTCCCACCTACTCGTGGGGATACCCGCGCTTGGGAGTTTCACCTACTCGTGCGGATACCCGCGCTTGGGAGTCTCACCTACTCGTGCAAATCCCCGCGCTTGGGAGTCCCATCTACTCGTGCGGATACCCGCGCGTGGGAGTCCCACCTACTCGTGGGGATACCCGCGCTTGGGAGTTCCACCTACTCGTGCGGATACCCGCGCTGGGGAGTTCCACCTACTCGTGCGGATACCCGCGCTTGGGAGTCCCACGTACTCGTGCGGATACCCGCGCTTGGGAGTCCCACCTACTCGTGGGGATAACCGCGCTTGGGAGTCCCACCTACTCGTGCGGATAGCCGCGCTTGGGAGTCCCACCTACTCGTGCGGATACCCGCGCTTGGGAGTCCCACCTACTCGTGCGGATACCCGCGCTTGGGAGTCCCATCTACTCGTGCGGATACCCGCGCTTGGGAGTCCCACCTACTCGTGGGGATAACCGCGCTTGTGAGTCCCTCCTACTCGTGCGGATACCAGCGCTTGGGAGTCCCACCTACTCGTGCGGATACCCGCGCTTGGGAGTCCCATCTACTCGTGCGGATACCCGCGCGTGGGAGTCCCACCTACTCGTGCGGATACCCGCGCTTGGGAGTCCCACCTACTCGTGGGGATACCCGCGTTTGGGAGTCCCACCTACTCGTGCGGATACCCGCGATGGGGAGTTCCACCTACTCGTGCCGATACCCGCGCTTGGGAGTCCCACGTACTCGTGCGGATACCCGCCCTTGGGAGTCCCACCTACTCGTGGGGATAACCGCGCTTGGGAGTCCCACCTACTCGTGCGGATACCCGCGCTTGGGAGTCCCACCTACTCGTGCGGATACCCGCGCTTGGGAGTCCCACCGACTCGTGCGGATACCTGCGCTTGGGAGTCCCACTTACTCGTGCAGATACCCGCGCTTGGGAGTCCCACCTACTCTTGCAGATACCCGCGCTTGGAAGTCCCATCTACTCGTGCGGATACCCGCGCGTGGGAGTCCCACCTACTCGTGCGGATACCCGCGCTTGGGAGTCCCACCTACTCGTGCGGATACCCGCGCTTGGGAGTCCCACCGACTCGTGCGGATACCTGCGCTTGGGAGTCCCACCGACTCGTGCGGATACCCGCGCTTGGGAGTTCCACCTACTCGTGCAGATATCCGCGCTTGGGAGTCCCACCTATTCGTGCGGATACCCGCGCTTGGGAGTCCCACCTACTCGTGCGGATACCCGCGCTTGGGGGTCCCACCTACTCGTGCGGATACCCGCGCTTGGGAGTCCCACCTACTCGTGCGGATACCCGCGCTTGGAAGTTCCACCTACTCGTGCAGATATCCGTGCTTGGGAGTCCCACCTATTCGTGCGGATACCTGCGCTTGGGAGTCCCACCTACTCGTGCGGATACCCGCGCTTGGGAGTCCCACCTACTCGTGCGGATACCCGCGCTTGGGAGTCCCACCGACTCGCGCGGATACCTGCGCTTGGGAGTCCCACCTACTCGTGCAGATACCCGCGCTTGGGAGTCCCACCTACTCGTGCGGATACCCGCGCTTGGGAGTCCCACCTACTCTTGCGGATACCCGCGCTTGGAAGTTCCACCTACTCGTGCGGATACCCGCGCGTGGGAGTCCCACCTACTCGTGCGGATACCCGCGCTTGGGAGTCCCACCTACTCGTGCAGATATCCGCGCTTGGGAGTCCCACCTATTCGTGCGGATACCCGCGCTTGGGAGTCCCACCTACTCGTGCGGAGACCCGCGCGTGGGAGTCCCACCTACTCGTGCGGATACCCGCGCTTGGGAGTCCCACCTACTCGTGCGGATACCCGCGCTTGGAAGTTCCACCTACTCGTGCAGATATCCGCGCTTGGGAGTCCCACCTACTCGTGCAGATACCCGCGCTTGGGAGTCCCACCTACTCGTGCGGATACCCGCGCTTGGGAGTTCCACCTACTCGTGCAGATATCCGCGCTTGGGGGTCCCACCTACTCGTGCGGATACCCGCGCTTGGGAGTCCCACCTACTCTAGCTGATACCCGCGCTTGGGAGTCCCACCTACTCGTGCGGATACCCGCGCTTGGGAGTCTCACCTACTAGTGCAAATCCCCGCGCTTGGGAGTCCCATCTACTCGTGCGGATACCCGCGCGTGGGAGTCCCACCTACTCGTGCGGATACCCGCGCTTGGGAGTCCCACCTACTCGTGGGGATACCCGCGCTTGGGAGTCCCACCTACTCGTGCGGATACCCGCGCTTGGGAGTTCCACCTACTCGTGCAGATATCCGCGCTTGGGAGTCCCACCTACTCGTGGGGATACCCGCGTTTGGGAGTCCCACCTACTCTAGCTGATACCCGCGCTTGGGAGTCCCACCTACTCGTGCGGATACCCGCGCTTGGGAGTCTCACCTACTCGTGCAAATCCCCGCGCTTGGGAGTCCCATCTACTCGTGCGGATACCCGCGCTTGGGAGTCCCACCTACTCGTGCGGATACCCGCGCTTGGGAGTCCCACCTACTCGTGGGGATACCCGCGCTTGGGAGTCCCACCTACTCTAGCTGATACCCGCGCTTGGGAGTCCCACCTACTCGTGCGGATACCCGCGCTTGGGAGTTCCACCTACTCGTGCAGATATCCGCGCTTGGGAGTCCCACCTACTCGTGGGGATACCCGCGTTTGGGAGTCCCACCTACTCTAGCTGATACCCGCGCTTGGGAGTCCCACCTACTCGTGCGGATACCCGCGCTTGGGAGTCTCACCTACTCGTGCAAATCCCCGCGCTTGGGAGTCCCATCTACTCGTGCGGATACCCGCGCTTGGGAGTCCCACCTACTCGTGCGGATACCCGCGCTTGGGAGTCCCACCTACTCGTGGGGATACCCGCGTTTGGGAGTCCCACCTACTCTAGCTGATACCCGCGCTTGGGAGTCCCACCTACTCGTGCAGATATCCGCGCCTGGGAGTCCCACCTACTCGTGGGGATACCCGCGTTTGGGAGTCCCACCTACTCTAGCTGATACCCGCGCTTGGGAGTCCCACCTACTCGTGCGGATACCCGCGCTTGGGAGTTCCACCTACTCGTGCAGATATCCGCGCTTGGGAGTCCCACCTACTCGTGGGGATACCCGCGTTTGGGAGTCCCACCTACTCTAGCTGATACCCGCGCTTGGGAGTCCCACCTACTCGTGCGGATACCCGCGCTTGGGAGTTCCACCTACTCGTGCAGATATCCGCGCTTGGGAGTCCCACCTACTCGTGGGGATACCCGCGCTTGGGAGTCCCACCTACTCGTGCGGATACCCGCGCTTGGGAGTCCCACCTACTCGTGCAGATATCCGCGCTTGGGAGTCCCACCTACTCGTGGGGATACCCGCGTTTGGGAGTCCCACCTACTCTAGCTGATACCCGCGCTTGGGAGTCCCACCTACTCGTGCGGATACCCGCGCTTGGGAGTCTCACCTACTCGTGCAAATCCCCGCGCTTGGGAGTCCCATCTACTCGTGCGGATACCCGCGCTTGGGAGTCCCACCTACTCGTGCGGATACCCGCGCTTGGGAGTCCCACCTACTCGTGGGGATACCCGCGCTTGGGAGTCCCACCTACTCTAGCTGATACCCGCGCTTGGGAGTCCCACCTACTCGTGCGGATACCCGCGCTTGGGAGTCCCACCTACTCGTGCAGATATCCGCGCTTGGGAGTCCCACCTACTCGTGGGGATACCCGCGTTTGGGAGTCCCACCTACTCTAGCTGATACCCGCGCTTGGGAGTCCCACCTACTCGTGCGGATACCCGCGCTTGGGAGTCTCACCTACTCGTGCAAATCCCCGCGCTTGGGAGTCCCATCTACTCGTGCGGATACCCGCGCTTGGGAGTCCCACCTACTCGTGCGGATACCCGCGCTTGGGAGTCCCACCTACTCGTGGGGATACCCGCGTTTGGGAGTCCCACCTACTCTAGCTGATACCCGCGCTTGGGAGTCCCACCTACTCGTGCGGATACCCGCGCTTGGGAGTCTCACCTACTCGTGCAAATCCCCGCGCTTGGGAGTCCCATCTACTCGTGCGGATACCCGCGCTTGGGAGTCCCACCTACTCGTGCGGATACCCGCGCTTGGGAGTCCCACCTACTCGTGGGGATACCCGCGCTTGGGAGTCCCACCTACTCGTGCGGATACCCGCGCTTGGGAGTCTCACCTACTCGTGCAAATCCCCGCGCTTGGGAGTCCCATCTACTCGTGCGGATACCCGCGCGTGGGAGTCCCACCTACTCGTGGGGATACCCGCGCTTGGGAGTTCCACCTACTCGTGCGGATACCCGCGCTGGGGAGTTCCACCTACTCGTGCGGATACCCGCGCTTGGGAGTCCCACGTACTCGTGCGGATACCCGCGCTTGGGAGTCCCACCTACTCGTGGGGATAACCGCGCTTGGGAGTCCCACCTACTCGTGGGGATAACCGCGCTTGTGAGTCCCTCCTACTCGTGCGGATACCAGCGCTTGGGAGTCCCACCTACTCGTGCGGATACCCGCGCTTGGGAGTCCCATCTACTCGTGCGGATACCCGCGCGTGGGAGTCCCACCTACTCGTGCGGATACCCGCGCTTGGGAGTCCCACCTACTCGTGGGGATACCCGCGTTTGGGAGTCCCACCTACTCGTGCGGATACCCGCGATGGGGAGTTCCACCTACTCGTGCCGATACCCGCGCTTGGGAGTCCCACGTACTCGTGCGGATACCCGCGCTTGGGAGTCCCACCTACTCGTGGGGATAACCGCGCTTGGGAGTCCCACCTACTCGTGCGGATACCCGCGCTTGGGAGTCCCACCTACTCGTGCGGATACCCGCGCTTGGGAGTCCCACCGACTCGTGCGGCTACCTGCGCTTGGGAGTCCCACTTACTCGTGCAGATACCCGCGCTTGAGAGTCCCACCTACTCTTGCAGATACCCGCGCTTGGAAGTCCCATCTACTCGTGCGGATACCCGCGCGTGGGAGTCCCACCTACTCGTGCGGATACCCGCGCTTGGGAGTCCCACCTACTCGTGCGGATACCCGCGCTTGGGAGTCCCACCGACTCGTGCGGATACCTGCGCTTGGGAGTCCCACCTACTCGTGCAGATACCCGCGCATGGGAGTCCCACCTACTCTTGCAGATACCCGCGCTTGGGAGTCCCATCTACTCGTGCGGATACCCGCGCGTGGGAGTCCCACCTACTCGTGCGGATACCCGCGCTTGGGAGTCCCACCTACTCGTGCGGATACCCGCGCTTGGGAGTCCCACCTACTCGTGCGGATACCCGCGCTTGGGAGTTCCACCTACTCGTGCAGATATCCGCGCTTGGGAGTCCCACCTATTCGTGCGGATACCCGCGCTTGGGAGTCCCACCTACTCGTGCGGATACCCGCGCGTGGGAGTCCCACCTACTCGTGCGGATACCCGCGCTTGGGAGTCCCACCTACTCGTGCGGATACCCGCGCTTGGAAGTTCCACCTACTCGTGCAGATATCCGTGCTTGGGAGTCCCACCTATTCGTGCGGATACCTGCGCTTGGGAGTCCCACCTACTCGTGCGGATACCCGCGCTTGGGAGTCCCACCTACTCGTGCGGATACCCGCGCTTGGGAGTCCCACCTACTCGTGCGGATACCCGCGCTTGGGAGTCCCACCTACTCGTGCGGATACCCGCGCTTGGAAGTTCCACCTACTCGTGCGGATACCCGCGCGTGGGAGTCCCACCTACTCGTGCGGATACCCGCGCTTGGGAGTCCCACCTACTCGTGCAGATATCCGCGCTTGGGAGTCCCACCTATTCGTGCGGATACCCGCGCTTGGGAGTCCCACCTACTCGTGCGGATACCCGCGCTTGGGAGTCCCACCTACTCGTGCGGATACCCCCGCTTGGAAGTTCCACCTACTCGTGCAGATATCCGCGCTTGGGAGTCCCACCTATTCGTGCGGATACCCGCGCTTGGGAGTCCCACCTACTCGTGCGGATACCCGCGCTTGGGAGTCCTACCTACTCGTGCGGATACCCGCGCTTGGGAGTCCCACCGACTCGCGCGGATACCTGCGCTTGGGAGTCCCACCTACTCGTGCAGATACCCGCGCTTGGGAGTCCCACCTACTCGTGCGGATACCCGCGCGTGGGAGTCCCACCTACTCGTGCGGATACCCGCGCTTGGGAGTCCCACCGACTCGTGCGGATACCTGCGCTTGGGAGTCCCACCTACTCGTGCAGATACCCGCGCTTGGGAGTCCCACCTACTCTTGCAGATACCCGCGCTTGGGAGTCCCATCTACTCGTGCGGATACCCGCGCGAGGGAGTCCCACCTACTCGTGCGGATATCTGCGCTTGGGAGTCCCACCTACTCGTGCAGATACCCGCGCTTGGGAGTCCCACCTACTCTTGCAGATACCCGCGCTTGGGAGTCCCATCTACTCGTGCGGATACCCGCGCGTGGGAGTCCCACCTACTCGTGCGGATACCAGCGCTTGGGAGTCCCACCGACTCGCGCGGATACCTGCGCTGGGGAGTCCCACCTACTCGTGCAGATACCCGCGCTTGGGAGTCCCACCTACTCTTGCAGATACCCGCGCTTGGGAGTCCCACCTATTCGTGTGGATACCCGCGCGTGGGAGTCCCACCTACTCGTGCGGATACCCGCGCTTGGGAGTTCCACCTACTCGTGCGGATACCCGCGCTTGGGAGTCCCACCTACTCGTGCGGATACCCGCGCTTGGGAGTCCCACCTACTCGTGCGGATACCCGCGCTTGGGAGTCCCACCTACTCGTGCGGATACCCGCGCTTGGGAGTCCCACCTACTCGTGCGGATACCCGCGCGTGGGAGTCCCACCTACTCGTGCGGAAACCCGCGCTTGGAAGTCCCACCTACTCTTGGGGATACCCGCGCTTGGGAGTCCCATCTACTCGTGGGGATACCCGCGCTTGGGAGTCCCATCTACTCGTGGGGATACCCGCGCTTGGGAGTCCCACCTACTCGAGGGGATACCCGCGCTTGGGAGTTCCACCTACTCTTGGGGATACCCGCGCTTGGGGTTCCACCTACTCGTGCGGATACCCGCGCTTGGGAGTTTCACCTACTCGTGCGGATACCCGCGCTGGGGAGTCCCATCTACTCTTGCGGATACCCGCGCTGGGGAGTCCCACCTACTCGTGCGGATACCCGCGCTTGGGAGTCCCACGTACTCGTGCGGATACCCGCGCTTGGGAGTCCCACCTACTCGTGCGGATAACCGCGCTTGGGAGTCTCACCTACTCGTGCAAATCCCCGCGCTTGGGAGTCCCATCTACTCGTGCGGATACCCGCGCTTGGGAGTCCCACCTACTCGTGGGGATATCCGCGCTTGGGAGTCCCATCTACTCGTGCAGATACCCGCGCTTGGGAGTCCCATCTACTCGTGCGGATACCCGCGCTTGGGAGTCCCACCTACTCGAGGGGATACCCGCGCTTGGGAGTTCCACCTACTCGTGCGGATACCCGCGCTTGGGAGTTCCACCTACTCGTGCGGATACCCGCGCTGGGGAGTCCCACCTACTCGTGCGGATACCCGCGCTTGGGGGTCCCACCTTCTCGTGCGGATACCCCCGCTTGGGAGTCCCATCTACTCGTGCGGATACCCGCGCGTGGGAGTCCCACCTACTCGTGCGGATACCCGCGCTTGGGAGTCCCACCTACTCGTGCAGATACCCGCGCTTGGGAGTCCCACCTACTCGTGCGGATACCCGCGCTTGGGAGTCAATGCTATTTACGAGAACTTACAAAAATGTCATCAACTAAGAAAATTCAAATAATTTCTATGATTACTTTTTATTACAGATACATAAATTTGTTACCAGTTATAAAATAAGGTAAAATTTATTATCACAACCATATGAAAGACTTTCATAAAAATTACTCAATTTAGCATTTTAAAGCTATTTACGAGAACTTACAAAAATGTCATCTACTAAGAAAAGTCAAATAATTTTCATGATAATTTTTTATTCCAGAGACATAAATTTGTCACCATTTATATAATGAGGTAAAAATCATTATCATAACTATATGAAAAAATTTCATAAAATTTTTTTTACTCTATTTTAGCATAGAAAGCAATTTAAAGCAATTTTTACAATAACACAAAAAATGTGCATGTACATATCGAATCATAAGGTTCAGACTTATTTTCATATGTGATGATTGTATTAGTTTAGCTAGTTGGTTCCCCAGAACCATTGTATGACTCCCAAGCGCGGGTATCTGCACGAGTATGTCGGACTCCCAAGCGCGGGTATCTGCACGAGTAGGTCGGACTCCCAAGCGCGGGTATCCGCACGAGTAGGTGGGATTTCCAAGCGCGGGTATCTGCACGAGTAGGTGGGACTCCCAAGCGCGGGTATCCGCACGAATAGGTGGGACTCCCAAGCGCGGATATCTGCACGAATAGGTGGGACTCCCAAGCGCGGGTATCCGCACGAGTAGGTGGGACTCCCAAGTGCGGGTATCTGCACGAGTAGGTGGGACTCCCAAGCGCGGGTATCCGCACGAGTAGGTGGGACTCCCAAGCGGGGGGATTTGCGCGAGTAGGTGAGACTCCCAAGCGCGGGTATCCGCACGAATAGGTGGGACTCCCAAGCGCGGGTATCCGCACGAGTAGGTGGGACACCCAAGCGCGGGTATCCGCACGAGTAGGTGGGACTCCCACGCGCGGGTATCCGCACGAGTAGATGGGACTCCCAAGCGCGGGTATCCGCACGAGTAGGTGGGACTCCCAAGCGCGGGTATCCGCACGAGTAGGTGGGACTCCCCAGCGCGGGTATCCGCACGAGTAGGTGGGACTCCCAAGCGCGGGTATCCGCACGAGTAGGTGGGACACTCAAGCGCGGGTATCTGCACGAGTAGGTGGGACTCCCAAGCGCAGGTATCCGCACGAGTAGGTGGGACTCCCAAGCGCGGGTATCCGCACGAGTAGGTGGGACTCCCAAGCGCGGGTATCCGCACGAGTAGGTGGGACTCCCAAGTGCGGGTATCAGCACGAGTAGGTGGGACTCCCAAGCGCGGGTATCCGCACGAGTAGGTGGGACTCCCAAGCCCGGGTATCCGCACGAGTAGGTGGGACTCCCAAGCGCGGGTATCCGCACGAGTAGGTGGGACTCCCCAGCGCGGGTATCCGCACGAGTAGGTGGGACTCCCAAGCGCGGGTATCCGCACGAGTAGGTGGGATACCCAAGCGCGGGTATCCGCACGAGTAGGTGGGACTCCCACGCGCGGGTATCCGCACGAGTAGATGGGACTCCCAAGCGCGGGTATCCGCACGAGTAGGTGGGACTCCCAAGCGCGGGTATCCGAACGAGTAGGTGGGACTCCCAAGTGCGGGTATCTGCACGAGTAGGTGGGACTCCCAAGCGCGGGTATCCGCACGAGTCGGTGGGACTCCCAAGCGCGGGTATCCGCACGAGTAGGTGGGACTCCCAAGCGCGGGTATCCGCACGAGTAGGTGGGACTCCCCAGCGCGGGTATCCGCACGAGTAGGTGGGACTCCCAAGCGCGGGTATCCGCACGAGTAGGTGGGACACTCAAGCGCGGGTACCTGCACGAGTAGGTGGGACTCCCAAGCGCGGGTATCCGCACGAGTAGGTGGGACTCCCAAGCGCGGGTATCCGCACGAGTAGGTGGGACTCCCAAGCGCGGGTATCCGCACGAGTAGGTGGGACTCCCAAGTGCGGGTATCAGCACGAGTAGGTGGGACTCCCAAGCGCGGGTATCCGCACGAGTAGGTGGGACACTCAAGCGCGGGTATCTGCACGAGTAGGTGGGACTCCCAAGCGCGGGTATCCGCACGAGTAGGTGGGACTCCCAAGCGCGGGTATCCGCACGAGTAGGTGGGACTCCCAAGCCCGGGTATCCGCACGAGTAGGTGGGACTCCCCAGCGCGGGTATCCGCACGAGTAGGTGGGACTCCCCAGCGCGGGTATCCGCACGAGTAGGTGGGACTCCCAAGCGCGGGTATCCGCACGAGTAGGTGGGACACCCAAGCGCGGGTATCCGCACGAGTAGGTGGGACTCCCACGCGCGGGTATCCGCACGAGTAGATGGGACTCCCAAGCGCGGGATCCGCACGAGTAGGTGGGACTCCCAAGCGCGGGTATCCGCACGAGTAGGTGGGACTCCCCAGCGCGGGTATCCGCACGAGTAGGTGGGACTCCCAAGCGCGGGTATCCGCACGAGTAGGTGGGACACCCAAGCGCGGGTATCCGCACGAGTAGGTGGGACTACCAAGCGCGGGTATCCGCACGAGTAGGTGGGACACCCAAGCGCGGGTATCCGCACGAGTAGGTGGGACTCCCACGCGCGGGTATCCGCACGAGTAGATGGGACTCCCAAGCGCGGGTATCCGCACGAGTAGGTGGGACTCCCAAGCGCGGGTATCCGAACGAGTAGGTAGGTCCCACCTACTCGTGGGGATACCCGCGTTTGGGAGTCCCACCTACTCGTGCGGATACCCGCGATGGGGAGTTCCACCTACTCGTGCCGATACCCGCGCTTGGGAGTCCCACGTACTCGTGCGGATACCCGCGCTTGGGAGTCCCACCTACTCGTGGGGATAACCGCGCTTGGGAGTCCCACCTACTCGTGCGGATACCCGCGCTTGGGAGTCCCAACTACTCGTGCGGATACCCGCGCTTGGGAGTCCCACCGACTCGTGCGGATACCTGCGCTTGGGAGTCCCACTTACTCGTGCAGATACCCGCGCTTGAGAGTCCCACCTACTCTTGCAGATACCCGCGCTTGGAAGTCCCATCTACTCGTGCGGATACCCGCGCGTGGGAGTCCCACCTACTCGTGCGGATACCCGCGCTTGGGAGTCCCACCTACTCGTGCGGATACCCGCGCTTGGGAGTCCCACCGACTCGTGCGGATACCTGCGCTTGGGAGTCCCACCTACTCGTGCAGATACCCGCGCATGGGAGTCCCACCTACTCTTGCAGATACCCGCGCTTGGGAGTCCCATCTACTCGTGCGGATACCCGCGCGTGGGAGTCCCACCTACTCGTGCGGATACCCGCGCTTGGGAGTCCCACCTACTCGTGCGGATACCCGCGCTTGGGAGTCCCACCTACTCGTGCGGATACCCGCGCTTGGGAGTTCCACCTACTCGTGCAGATATCCGCGCTTGGGAGTCCCACCTATTCGTGCGGATACCCGCGCTTGGGAGTCCCACCTACTCGTGCGGATACCCGCGCGTGGGAGTCCCACCTACTCGTGCGGATACCCGCGCTTGGGAGTCCCACCTACTCGTGCGGATACCCGCGCTTGGAAGTTCCACCTACTCGTGCAGATATCCGTGCTTGGGAGTCCCACCTATTCGTGCGGATACCTGCGCTTGGGAGTCCCACCTACTCGTGCGGATACCCGCGCTTGGGAGTCCCACATACTCGTGCCGATACCCGCGCTTGGGAGTCCCACCTACTCGTGCGGATACCCGCGCTTGGGAGTCCCACCTACTCGTGCGGATACCCGCGCTTGGAAGTTCCACCTACTCGTGCGGATACCCGCGCGTGGGAGTCCCACCTACTCGTGCGGATACCCGCGCTTGGGAGTCCCACCTACTCGTGCAGATATCCGCGCTTGGGAGTCCCACCTATTCGTGCGGATACCCGCGCTTGGGAGTCCCACCTACTCGTGCGGATACCCGCGCGTGGGAGTCCCACCTACTCGTGCGGATACCCGCGCTTGGGAGTCCCACCTACTCGTGCGGATACCCCCGCTTGGAAGTTCCACCTACTCGTGCAGATATCCGCGCTTGGGAGTCCCACCTATTCGTGCGGATACCCGCGCTTGGGAGTCCCACCTACTCGTGCGGATACCCGCGCTTGGGAGTCCCACCTACTCGTGCGGATACCCGCGCTTGGGAGTCCCACCGACTCGCGCGGATACCTGCGCTTGGGAGTCCCACCTACTCGTGCAGATACCCGCGCTTGGGAGTCCCACCTACTCGTGCGGATACCCGCGCTTGGGAGTCCCACCTACTCGTGCGGATACCCGCGCTTGGAAGTTCCACCTACTCGTGCGGATACCCGCGCTTGGGAGTCCCACCTACTCGTGCGGATACCCGCGCTTGGGAGTCCCACTTACTCGTGCGGATACCCGCGCTTGGGAGTCCCACCTACTCGTGCGGATACCCGCGCTTGGGAGTCCCACCTACTCGTGCGGATACCCGCGCGTGGGAGTCCCACCTACTCGTGCGGATACCCGCGCTTGGGAGTCCCACCGACTCGTGCGGATACCTGCGCTTGGGAGTCCCACCTACTCGTGCAGATACCCGCGCTTGGGAGTCCCACCTACTCTTGCAGATACCCGCGCTTGGGAGTCCCATCTACTCGTGCGGATACCCGTGCGTGGGAGTCCCACCTACTCGTGCGGATATCTGCGCTTGGGAGTCCCACCTACTCGTGCAGATACCCGCGCTTGGGAGTCCCACCTACTCTTGCAGATACCCGCGCTTGGGAGTCCCATCTACTCGTGCGGATACCCGCGCGTGGGTGTCCCACCTACTCGTGCGGATACCAGCGCTTGGGAGTCCCACCGACTCGCGCGGATACCTGCGCTGGGGAGTCCCACCTACTCGTGCAGATACCCGCGCTTGGGAGTCCCACCTACTCTTGCAGATACCCGCGCTTGGGAGTCCCACCTATTCGTGTGGATACCCGCGCGTGGGAGTCCCACCTACTCGTGCGGATACCCGCGCTTGGGAGTTCCACCTACTCGTGCGGATACCCGCGCTTGGGAGTCCCACCTACTCGTGCGGATACCCGCGCTTGGGAGTCCCACCTACTCGTGCGGATACCCGCGCTTGGGAGTCCCACCTACTCGTGCGGATACCCGCGCTTGGGAGTCCCACCTACTCGTGCGGATACCCGCGCGTGGGAGTCCCACCTACTCGTGCGGAAACCCGCGCTTGGAAGTCCCACCTACTCTTGGGGATACCCGCGCTTGGGAGTCCCATCTACTCGTGGGGATACCCGCGCTTGGGAGTCCCATCTACTCGTGGGGATACCCGCGCTTGGGAGTCCCACCTACTCGAGGGGATACCCGCGCTTGGGAGTTCCACCTACTCTTGGGGATACCCGCGCTTGGGGTTCCACCTACTCGTGCGGATACCCGCGCTTGGGAGTTTCACCTACTCGTGCGGATACCCGCGCTGGGGAGTCCCACCTACTCGTGCGGATACCCGCGCTTGGGAGTCCCACGTACTCGTGCGGATACCCGCACTTGGGAGTCCCACCTACTCGTGCGGATAACCGCGCTTGGGAGTCTCACCTACTCGTGCAAATCCCCGCGCTTGGGAGTCCCATCTACTCGTGCGGATACCCGCGCGTGGGAGTCCCACCTACTCGTGCGGATACCCGCGCTTGGGAGTCCCACCTACTCGTGGGGATATCCGCGCTTGGGAGTCCCATCTACTCGTGCAGATACCCGCGCTTGGGAGTCCCATCTACTCGTGCGGATACCCGCGCTTGGGAGTCCCACCTACTCGAGGGGATACCCGCGCTTGGGAGTTCCACCTACTCGTGCGGATACCCGCGCTTGGGAGTTCCACCTACTCGTGCGGATACCCGCGCTGGGGAGTCCCACCTACTCGTGCGGATACCCGCGCTTGGGGGTCCCACCTTCTCGTGCGGATACCCCCGCTTGGGAGTCCCATCTACTCGTGCGGATACCCGCGCGTGGGAGTCCCACCTACTCGTGCGGATACCCGCGCTTGGGAGTCCCACCTACTCGTGCAGATACCCGCGCTTGTGAGTCCCACCTACTCGTGCGGATACCCGCGCTTGGGAGTCAATGCTATTTACGAGAACTTACAAAAATGTCATCAACTAAGAAAATTCAAATAATTTCTATGATTACTTTTTATTACAGATACATAAATTTGTTACCAGTTATAAAATAAGGTAAAATTTATTATCACAACCATATGAAAGACTTTCATAAAAATTACTCAATTTAGCATTTTAAAGCTATTTACGAGAACTTACAAAAATGTCATCTACTAAGAAAAGTCAAATAATTTTCATGATAATTTTTTATTCCAGAGACATAAATTTGTCACCATTTATATAATGAGGTAAAAATCATTATCATAACTATATGAAAAAATTTCATAAAATTTTTTTTACTCTATTTTAGCATAGAAAGCAATTTAAAGCAATTTTTACAATAACACAAAAAATGTGCATGTACATATCGAATCATAAGGTTCAGACTTATTTTCATATGTGATGATTGTATTAGTTTAGCTAGTTGGTTCCCCAGAACCATTGTATGACTCCCAAGCGCGGGTATCTGCACGAGTATGTCGGACTCCCAAGCGCGGGTATCTGCACGAGTAGGTCGGACTCCCAAGCGCGGGTATCTGCACGAGTAGGTGGGATTTCCAAGCGCGGGTATCTGCACGAGTAGGTGGGACTCCCAAGCGCGGGTATCCGCACGAATAGGTGGGACTCCCAAGCGCGGATATCTGCACGAATAGGTGGGACTCCCAAGCGCGGGTATCCGCACGAGTAGGTGGGACTCCCAAGTGCGGGTATCTGCACGAGTAGGTGGGACACCCAAGCGCGGGTATCCGCACGAGTAGGTGGGACTCCCAAGCGGGGGGATTTGCGCGAGTAGGTGAGACTCCCAAGCGCGGGTATCCGCACGAATAGGTGGGACTCCCAAGCGCGGGTATCCGCACGAGTAGGTGGGACTCCCAAGCGCGGGTATCCGCACGAGTAGGTGGGACTCCCAAGCGCGGGTATCCGCACGAGTAGGTGGGACTCCCAAGCGCGGGTATCCGCACGAGTAGGTGGGACTCCCAAGCGCGGGTATCCGCACGAGTAGGTGGGACACCCAAGCGCGGGTATCCGCACGAGTAGGTGGGACTCCCAAGCGCGGGTATATGCACGAGTAGGTGGGACTCCCAAGCGCGGGTATCTGCACGAGTAGGTGGGACTTCCAAGCGCGGGTATCCCCACGAGTAGGTGGGACTCCCAAGCGCGGGTATCCGCACGAGTAGGTGGGACTCCCACGCGCGGGTATCCGCACGAGTAGATGGGACTCCAAAGCGGGGGTATCCGCACGAGAAGGTGGGACTCCCAAGCGCGGGTATCCGCACGAGTAGGTGGGACTCCCAAGCGCGGGTATCCGCACGAGTAGGTGGGACTTTCAATTGCGGGGATTTGCACGAGTAGGTGACTCCAAAGCGCGGGTATCCGCACGAGTAGGTGGGACTCGTGCGGATACCCGCGCTTGGGAGTCCCACCTACTCGTGCGGATACCCGCGCTTGGTAGTCCCACCTACTCGTGCGGATACCCGCGCTTGGGTGTCCCACCTACTCGTGCGGAAACTCGCGCTTGGGAGTCTCACCTACTCGTGCAAATTACCGCACTTGGGAGTCCCACCTACTCGTGCGGATACCCGTGCTTGGGAGTCCCACCTACTCGTGCGGATACCCGCGCGTGGGAGTCCCACCTACTCGTGCGGATACCCGCGCTTGGGAGTCCCACCTACTCGTGGGGATACCCGCGCTTGGGAGTCCCACCTACTCGTGGGGATACCCGCACTTGGGAGTTCCACCTACTCGTGCGGATACCCGCGCTTGGGAGTTCCACCTACTCGTGCGGATACCCGCGCGTGGGAGTCCCACCTACTCGTGCGGATACCCGCGCTTGGGAGTCCCACCTACTCTTGGGGATACCCGCGCTTGGGAGTTCCACCTACTCGTGCGGATATCCGCGCTTGGGAGTTCCACCTACTCGTGCGAATACCCGCGCTGGGGAGTCCCATCTACTCTTGCGGATACCCGCGCTTGGGAGTCCCACCGACTCGTGCGGATACCTGGGTTTGGGAGTCCCACCTACTCGTGCAGATACCCGCGCTTGGGAGTCCCACCTACTCTTGCAGATACCCGCGCTTGGGAGTCCCACCTACTCGTGCGGATACCCGCGCTTGGGGGTCCCACCTTCTCGTGCGGATACCCCCGCTTGGGAGTCCCATCTACTCGTGCGGATACCCGCGCGTGGGAGTCCCACCTACTCGTGCGGAAACCCGAGCTTGGGAGTCCCACCTATTCTTGGGGATACCCGCGCTTGGGTGTTCCACCTATTCGTTTGGATATCCGCGCTAGGGAATTCCTCCTACTCGTGCGGATACCCGCGCTGGGGAGTCCCATCTACTCTTGCGGATACCCGCGCTTGGGATTTCCACCGACTTGTGCGGATACCTGCGCTTGGGAGTCCCACCTACTCTTGCAGATACCCGCGCTAGGGAGTCCCACCTACTCGTGCGGATACCCGCGCTTTGGAGTCCCACCTACTCGTGCAGATACCCGCGCTTGGGAGTCCCACCTACTCTTGCGGATACCCGCGCTTTGGAGTCCCACCTACTCGTGCGGATACTCGCGCTTGGGAGTCTCACCTAATCGTGCAAATCCCCGCGCATGGAGTCCCACCTACTCGTGCGGATTCCCGCGCTTGGGTGTCCCACCTACTCGTGCGGATACCCGCGCTTGGGAGTCCCACCTACTCGTGCGGATACCCGCGCTTGGGAGTCCCACCTATTCGTGCAGATACCCGCGCTTGGGAGTCCCACCTACTCTTGCAGATAACCGCGCTTGTGAGTCCCACCTACTCGTGCGGATACCCGCGCTTGGGAGACCCACCTACTCGTGCGGATACCCGCGCTTGGGAGTCCCATCTACTCGTGCGGATACCCGCGCGTGGGAGTCCCACCTACTCGTGCGGATACCCGCGCTTGGGAGTCCCACCTACTCGTGCGGATACCCGCGCTTGGGAGTCCCACCAACTCGTGCAGATACCCGCGCTTGGGAGTCCCAGCTACTCTTGCAGATAACCGCGCTTGTGAGTTCCACCTACTCGTGCGGATACTCGCGCTTGGGAGTTCCACCTACTCGTGCGGATACCCGCGCTTGGGAGTCCCATCTACTCGTGCGGATACACGCGCGTGGGAGTCCCACCTACTCGTGCGGATACCCGCGCTTGGGAGTCCCACCTACTCGTGGGGATACCCGCGCTTGGGAGTTCCACCTACTCGTGCGGATATCCGCGCTTGGGAGTCTCACCTACTCGTGCGGATACCCGCGATGGGGAGTTCCACCTACTCGTGCGGATATCCGCGCTTGGGAATTCCACCTACTCGTGCGGATACCCGCGCTGGGGAGTCCCATCTACTCTTGCGGATACCCGCGCTTGGGAGTCCCACCGACTTGTGCGGATACCTGCGCTTGGGAGTCCCACCTACTCGTGCAGATACCCGCGCTTGGGAGTCCCACCTACTCTTGCAGATACCCGCGCTTGGGAGTCCCACCTACTCGTGCGGATACCCGCGATGGGGAGTTCCACCTACTCGTGCGGATACCCGCGCTTGGGAGTCCCACCTTCTCGTGCGGATACCCCCGCTTGGGAGTCCCATCTACTCGTGCGGATACCAGCGCGTGGGAGTCCCACCTACTCGTGCGGAAACCCGAGCTTGGGAGTCCCACCTATTCTTGGGGATACCCGCGCTTGGGAGTTCCACCTATTCGTTTGGATATCCGCGCTTGGGAATTCCACCTACTCGTGCGGATACCCGAGCTGGGGAGTCCCATCTACTCTTGCGGATACCCGCGCTTGGGATTTCCACCGACTTGTGCGGATACCTGCGCTTGGGAGTCCCACCTACTCTTGCAGATACCCGCGCTTGGGAGTCCCACCTACTCGTGCGGATACCCGCGCTTTGGAGTCCCACCTACTCGTGCAGATACCCGCGCTTGGGAGTCCCACCTACTCGTGCGGATATCCGCGCTTTGGAGTCCCACCTACTCGTGCGGATACTCGCGCTTGGGAGTCTCACCTAATCGTGCTAATCCCCGCGCATGGAGTCCCACCTACTCGTGCGGATTCCCGCGCTTGGGAGTCCCACCTACTCGTGCGGATACCCGCGCTTGGGAGTCCCACCTACTCGTGCGGATACCCGCGCTTGGGAGTCCCACCTATTCGTGCAGATACCCGCGCTTGGGAGTCCCACCTACTCTTGCAGATAACCGCGCTTGTGAGTCCCACTTACTCGTGCGGATACCCGCGCTTGGGAGTCCCACCTACTCGTGCGGATACCCGCGCTTGGGAGTCCCATCTTCTCGTGCGGATACCCGCGCGTGGGAGTCCCACCTACTCGTGCGGATACCCGCGCTTGGGAGTCCCACCTACTCGTGCGGATACCCGCGCTTGGGAGTCCCACCTACTCGTGCAGATACCCGCGCTTGGGAGTCCCAGCTACTCTTGCAGATAACCGCGCTTGTGAGTTCCACCTACTCGTGCGGATACTCGCGCTTGGGAGTTCCACCTACTCGTGCGGATACCCGCGCTTTGGAGTCCCATCTACTCGTGCGGATACACGCGCGTGGGAGTCCCACCTACTCGTGCGGATACCCGCGCTTGGGAGTCCCACCTACTCGTGGGGATACCCGCGCTTGGGAGTTCCACCTACTCGTGCGGATATCCGCGCTTGGGAGTCCCACCTACTCGTGCGGATACCCGCGATGGGGAGTTCCACCTACTCGTGCGGATATCCGCGCTTGGGAATTCCACCTACTCGTGCGGATACCCGCGCTGGGGAGTCCCATCTACTCTTGCGGATACCCGCGCTTGGGAGTCCCACCGACTTGTGCGGATACCTGCGCTTGGGAGTCCCACTTACTCGTGCAGATACACGCGCTTGGGAGTCCCACCTACTCTTGCAGATACCCGCGCTTGGGAGTCCCACCTACTCGTGCGGATACCTGCGATGGGGAGTTCCACCTACTCGTGCGGATACCCGCGCTTGGGAGTCCCACGTACTCGTGCGGATACCCGCGCTTGGGAGTCCCACCTATTCGTGCAGATACCCGTGCTTGGGAGTCCCACCTACTCTTGCAGATAACCGCGCTTGTGAGTCCCACTTACTCGTGCGGATACCCGCGCTTGGGAGTCCCATCTTCTCGTGCGGATACCCGCGCGTGGGAGTCCCACCTACTCGTGCGGATACCCGCGCTTGGGAGTCCCACCTACTCGTGCGGATACCCGCGCTTGGGAGTCCCACCTACTCGTGCAGATACCCGCGCTTGGGAGTCCCAGCTACTCTTGCAGATAACCGCGCTTGTGAGTTCCACCTACTCGTGCGGATACTCGCGCTTGGGAGTTCCACCTACTCGTGCGGATACCCGCGCTTGGGAGTCCCATCTACTCGTGCGGATACACGCGCGTGGGAGTCCCACCTACTCTTGCAGATAACCGCGCTTGTGAGTCCCACTTACTCGTGCGGATACCCGCGCTTGGGAGTCCCACCTACTCGTGCGGATACCCGCGCTTGGGAGTCCCACCTATTCGTGCAGATACCCGCGCTTGGGAGTCCCACCTACTCTTGCAGATAACCGCGCTTGTGAGTCCCACCTACTCGTGCGGATACCTGCGATGGGGAGTTCCACCTACTCGTGCGGATACCCGCGCTTGGGAGTCCCACGTACTCGTGCGGATACCCGCGCTTGGGAGTCCCACCTATTCGTGCAGATACCCGCGCTTGGGAGTCCCACCTACTCTTGCAGATAACCGCGCTTGTGAGTCCCACTTACTCGTGCGGATACCCGCGCTTGGGAGTCCCATCTTCTCGTGCGGATACCCGCGCGTGGGAGTCCCACCTACTCGTGCGGATACCCGCGCTTGGGAGTCCCACCTACTCGTGCGGATACCCGCGCTTGGGAGTCCCACCTACTCGTGCAGATACCCGCGCTTGGGAGTCCCAGCTACTCTTGCAGATAACCGCGCTTGTGAGTTCCACCTACTCGTGCGGATACTCGCGCTTGGGAGTCCCACCTATTCGTGCAGATACCCGCGCTTGGGAGTCCCACCTACTCTTGCAGATAACCGCGCTTGTGAGTCCCACTTACTCGTGCGGATTCCCGCGCTTGGGAGTCCCACCTACTCGTGCGGATACCCGCGCTTGGGAGTCCCACCTACTCGTGCGGATACCCGCGCTTGGGAGTCCCACCTATTCGTGCAGATACCCGCGCTTGGGAGTCCCACCTACTCTTGCAGATAACCGCGCTTGTGAGTCCCACTTACTCGTGCGGATACCCGCGCTTGGGAGTCCCACCTACTCGTGCGGATACCCGCGCTTGGGAGTCCCATCTTCTCGTGCGGATACCCGCGCGTGGGAGTCCCACCTACTCGTGCGGATACCCGCGCTTGGGAGTCCCACCTACTCGTGCGGATACCCGCGCTTGGGAGTCCCACCTACTCGTGCAGATACCCGCGCTTGGGAGTCCCAGCTACTCTTGCAGATAACCGCGCTTGTGAGTTCCACCTACTCGTGCGGATACTCGCGCTTGGGAGTTCCACCTACTCGTGCGGATACCCGCGCTTGGGAGTCCCATCTACTCGTGCGGATACACGCGCGTGGGAGTCCCACCTACTCGTGCGGATACCCGCGCTTGGGAGTCCCACCTACTCGTGGGGATACCCGCGCTTGGGAGTTCCACCTACTCGTGCGGATATCCGCGCTTGGGAGTCCCACCTACTCGTGCGGATACCCGCGATGGGGAGTTCCACCTACTCGTGCGGATATCCGCGCTTGGGAATTCCACCTACTCGTGCGGATACCCGCGCTGGGGAGTCCCATCTACTCTTGCGGATACCCGCGCTTGGGAGTCCCACCGACTTGTGCGGATACCTGCGCTTGGGAGTCCCACTTACTCGTGCAGATACACGCGCTTGGGGGTCCCACCTACTCTTGCAGATACCCGCGCTTGGGAGTCCCACCTACTCGTGCGGATACCTGCGATGGGGAGTTCCACCTACTCGTGCGGATACCCGCGCTTGGGAGTCCCACGTACTCGTGCGGATACCCGCGCTTGGGAGTCCCACCTACTCGTGGGAATAACCGCGCTTGGGAGTCGCACCTACTCGTGCGGATACCCGCGCTTGGGAGTCCCACCTACTCGTGCGGATACCCGCGATGGGGAGTTCCACCTACTCGTGCGGATACCCGCGCTTGGGAGTCCCACGTACTCGTGCGGATACCCGCGCTTGGGAGTCCAACCTACTCGTGGGGATAACCGCGCTTGGGAGTCCCACCTACTCGTGCGGATACCCCCGCTTGGGAGTCCCACCTACTCGTGCGGATACCTGCGCTTGGGAGTCCCATCTACTCGTGCGGATACCCGCGCGTGGGAGTCCCACCTACTCGTGCGGATACCCGCGCTTGGGAGTCCCACCTACTCGTGCGGATACCCGCGCTGAGGAGTCCCACCTTCTCGTGCGGATACCCCCGCTTGGGAGTCCCATCTACTCGTGCGGATACCCGCGCGTGGGAGTCCCACCTACTCGTGCGGATACCCGCGCTTGGGAGTCCCACCTACTCTTGGGGATACCCGCGCTTGGGAGTCCCATCTACTCGTGCGGATACCCGCGCTTGGGAGTCCCACCTACTCGTGGGGATAACCGCGCTTGGGAGTCCCACCTACTCGTGCGGATACCCGCGCTTGGGAGTCCCACCTACTCGTGCGGATACCCGCGCGTGGGAGTCCCACCTACTCTTTGGGATACCCGCGCTTGGGAGTTCCACCTACTCGTGCGGATACCCGCGCTTGGGAGTCCCACCTACTCGTGCGGATACCCGCGCTTGGGAGTCCCACCTACTCGTGCGGATACCCGCGCTTGGGAGTCCCACCTACTCGTGCGGATACCCGCGCTAGGGAGTCCCACCTACTCGTGGGGATAACCGCGCTTGGGAGTCCCACCTACTCGTGCGGATACCCGCGCTTGGGAGTCCCACCTACTCGTGCGGATACCCGCGCGTGGGAGTCCCACCTACTCGTGCGGATACCCGCGCTTGGGAGTCCCACCTACTCGTGGGGATAACCGCGCTTGGGAGTCCCACCTACTCGTGCGGATACCCGCGCTTGGGACTCCCACCAACTCGTGCGGATACCCGCGCTTGGGAGTCCTACCTACTCGTGCGGATACCCGCGCTTGGGAGTCCCATCTACTCGTGCGGATACCCGCGCTTGGGAGTCCCACCTACTCGTGGGGATAACCGCGCTTGGGAGTCCCACCTACTCGTGCGGATACCCGCGCTTGGGAGTCCCACCTACTCGTGCGGATACCCGCGCGTGGGAGTCCCACCTACTCGTGCGGATACCCGCGCTTGGTAGTCCCACCTACTCGTGGGGATAACCGCGCTTGGGAGTCCCACCTACTCGTGCGGATACCCGCGCTTGGGAGTCCCATCTACTCGTGCGGATACCCGCGCTTGGGAGTCCCACCTACTCGTGGGGATAACCGCGTTTGGGAGTCCCACCTACTCGTGCGGATACCCGCGCTTGGGAGTCCCACCTACTCGTGCGGATACCCGCGCGTGGGAGTCCCACCTACTCTTGGGGATACCCGCGCTTGGGAGTTCCACCTACTCGTGCGGATATCCGCGCTTGGGAATTCCACCTACTCGTGCGGATACCCGCGCTGGGGAGTCCCATCTACTCTTGCGGATACCCGCGCTTGGGAGTCCCACCGACTTGTGCGGATACCTGCGCTTGGGAGTCCCATCTACTCGTGCAGATACCCGCGCTTGGGAGTCCCACCTACTCTTGCAGATACCCGCGCTTGGGAGTCCCACCTACTCGTGCGGATACCCGCGATGGGGAGTTCCACCTACTCGTGCGGATACCCGCGCTTGGGAGTCCCACGTACTCGTGCGGATACCCGCGCTTGGGAGTCCCACCTACTCGTGGGGATAACCGCGCTTGGGAGTCGCACCTACTCGTGCGGATACCCGCGCTTGGGAGTCCCACCTACTCGTGCGGATACCCGCGATGGGGAGTTCCACCTACTCGTGCGGATACCCGCGCTTGGGAGTCCCACGTACTCGTGCGGATACCCGCGCTTGGGAGTCCAACCTACTCGTGGGGATAACCGCGCTTGGGAGTCCCACCTACTCGTGCGGATACCCCCGATTGGGAGTCCCACCTACTCGTGCGGATACCTGCGCTTGGGAGTCCCATCTACTCGTGCGGATACCCGCGCGTGGGAGTCCCACCTACTCGTGCGGATACCCGCGCTTGGGAGTCCCACCTACTCGTGCGGATACCCGCGCTGAGGAGTCCCACCTTCTCGTGCGGATACCCCCGCTTGGGAGTCCCATCTACTCGTGCGGATACCCGCGCGTGGGAGTCCCACCTACTCGTGCGGATACCCGCGCTTGGGAGTCCCACCTACTCTTGGGGATACCCGCGCTTGGGAGTCCCATCTACTCGTGCGGATACCCGCGCTTGGGAGTCCCACCTACTCGTGGGGATAACCGCGCTTGGGAGTCCCACCTACTCGTGCGGATACCCGCGCTTGGGAGTCCCACCTACTCGTGCGGATACCCGCGCGTGGGAGTCCCACCTACTCTTTGGGATACCCGCGCTTGGGAGTTCCACCTAGTGCGGATACCCGCGCTTGGGAGTCCCACCTACTCGTGCGGATACCCGCGCTTGGGAGTCCCACCTACTCGTGCGGATACCCGCGCTTGGGAGTCCCACCTACTCGTGCGGATACCCGCGCTAGGGAGTCCCACCTACTCGTGGGGATAACCGCGCTTGGGAGTCCCACCTACTCGTGCGGATACCCGCGCTTGGGAGTCCCACCTACTCGTGCGGATACCCGCGCGTGGTAGTCCCACCTACTCGTGCGGATACCCGCGCTTGGGAGTCCCACCTACTCGTGGGGATAACCGCGCTTGGGAGTCCCACCTACTCGTGCGGATACCCGCGCTTGGGAGTCCCACCTACTCGTGCGGATACCCGCGCTTGGGAGTCCTACCTACTCGTGCGGATACCCGCGCTTGGGAGTCCCATCTACTCGTGCGGATACCCGCGCTTGGGAGTCCCACCTACTCGTGGGGATAACCGCACTTGGGAGTCCCACCTACTCGTGCGGATACCCGCGCTTGGGAGTCCCACCTACTCGTGCGGATACCCGCGCGTGGGAGTCCCACCTACTCGTGCGGATACCCGCGCTTGGGAGTCCCACCTACTCGTGGGGATAACCGCGCTTGGGAGTCCCACCTACTCGTGCGGATACCCGCGCTTGGGAGTCCCATCTACTCGTGCGGATACCCGCGCGTGGGAGTCCCACCTACTCGTGCGGATACCCGCGCGTGGGAGTCCCACCTACTCGTGGGGATACCCGCGCTTGGGAGTTCCACCTACTCGTGCGGATACCCGCGCTGGGGAGTCCCACCTACTCGTGCGGATACCCGCGCTTGGGAGTCCCACCTACTCGTGCGGATACCCGCGATGGGGAGTTCCACCTACTCGTGCAGATACCCGCGCTTGGGAGTCCCACGTACTCGTGCGGATACCCGCGCTTGGGAGTCCCACCTACTCGTGGGGATAACCGCGCTTGGGAGTCCCACCTACTCGTGCGGATACCCGCGCTTGGGAGTCCCACCTACTCGTGCGGATACCCGCGCTTGGGAGTCCCATCTACTCGTGCGGATACCCGCGCGTGGGAGTCCCACCTACTCGTGCGGATACCCGCGCTTGGGAGTCCCACCTACTCGCGCGGATACCCGCGCTTGGGAGTTCCACCTACTCGTGCAGATACCCGCGCTGGGGAGTCCCATCTACTCTTGCGGATACCCGCGCTTGGGAGTCCCACCGACTCGTGGGGATACCTGGGTTTGGGAGTCCCACCTACTCGTGCAGATACCCGCGCTTGGGAGTCCCACCTACTCTTGCAGATACCCGCGCTTGGGAGTCCCACCTACTCGTGCGGATACTCGCGCTTGGGAGTCTCACCTAATCGTGCAAATCCCCGCGCTTGGAGTCCCACCTACTCGTGCGGATTCCCGCGCTTGGGTGTCCCACCTACTCGTGCGGATACCCGCGCTTGGGAGTCCCACCTACTCGCGCGGATACCCGCGCTTGGGAGTTCCACCTACTCGTGCAGATACCCGCGCTGGGGAGTCCCATCTACTCTTGCGGATACCCGCGCTTGGGAGTCCCACCGACTCGTGGGGATACCTGGGTTTGGGAGTCCCACCTACTCGTGCAGATACCCGCGCTTGGGAGTCCCACCTACTCTTGCAGATACCCGCGCTTGGGAGTCCCATCTACTCGCGCGGATACCCGCGCGTGGGAGTCCCACCTACTCGTGCGGAAACCCGCGCTTGGGAGTCCCACCTACTCTTGCGGATACCCGCGCTTGGGAGTTCCACCTACTCGTACGGATATCCGCGCTTGGGAATTCCACCTACTCGTGCGGATACCCGCGCTGGGGAGTCCCATCTACTCTTGCGGATACCCGCGCTTGGGAGTCCCACCGACTTGTGCGGATACCTGCGCTTGGGAGTCCCACCTACTCGTGCAGATACCCGCGCTTGGGAGTCCCACCTACTCGTGCGGATACCCGCGCTTGGGAGTCCCACCTACTCGTGCGGATACTCGCGCTTGGGAGTCTCACCTAATCGTGCAAATCCCCGCGCTTGGAGTCCCACCTACTCGTGCGGATTCCCGCGCTTGGGTGTTCCACCTACTCGTGCGGATACCCGCGCTTGGGAGTCCCACCTACTCGTGCGGATACCCGCGCTTGGGAGTCCCACCTATTCGTGCAGATACCCGCGCTTGGGAGTCCGACCTACTCGTGCAGATACCCGCGCTTGGGAGTCCCACCTACTCGTGCGGATACCCGCGCTTGGGAGTCAATGCTATTTACGAGAACTTACAAAAATGTCATCAACTAAGAAAATTCAAATAATTTCTATGATTACTTTTTATTACAGATACATAAATTTGTTACCAGTTATAAAATAAGGTAAAATTTATTATCACAACCATATGAAAGACTTTCATAAAAATTACTCAATTTAGCATTTTAAAGCTATTTACGAGAACTTACAAAAATGTCATCTACTAAGAAAAGTCAAATAATTTTCATGATAATTTTTTATTCCAGAGACATAAATTTGTCACCATTTATATAATGAGGTAAAAATCATTATCATAACTATATGAAAAAATTTCATAAAATTTTTTTTACTCTATTTTAGCATAGAAGCACTTTAAAGCAATTTTTACAATAACACAAAAAATGTGCATGTACATATCGAATCATAAGGTTCAGACTTATTTTCATATGTGATGATTGTATTAGTTTAGCTAGTTGGTTCCCCAGAACCATTGTATGACTCCCAAGCGCGGGTATCTGCACGAGTATGTCGGACTCCCAAGCGCGGGTATCTGCACGAGTAGGTCGGACTCCCAAGCGCGGGTATCCGCACGAGTAGGTGGGATTTCCAAGCGCGGGTATCTGCACGAATAGGTGGGACTCCCAAGCGCGGGTATCCGCACGAGTAGGTGGAACTCCCAAGCGCGGGTATTCCCACGAGTAGGTGGGACTCCCAAGCGCGGGTATCCCCACGAGTAGGTGGGACTCCCAAGCGCGGGTATCCGCACGAGTAGGTGGGACTACCACGCGCGGGTATCCGCACGAGTAGGTGGGACTACCACGCGCGGGTATCCGCACGAGTAGATGGGACTCCCAAGTGCGGGTATCTGCACGAGTAGGTGGGACTCCCAAGCGCGGGTATCCGCACGAGTAGGTGGGACTCCCAAGCGCGGGTATCCGCACGAATAGGTGGGACTCGCAAGCGCGGATATCTGCACGAATAGGTGGGACTCCCAAGCGCGGGTATCCGCACGAGTAGGTGGGACTCCCAAGCGCGGGTATCCGCACGAGTAGGTGGGACACCCAAGCGCGGGAATCCGCACGAGTAGGTAGGACTCCCAAGCGCGGGGATTTCCACGAGTTTGTGAGACTCCCAAGCGCGGGTATCCGCACGAGTAGGTGGGACTCCAAAGCGCGGGTATCCGCACGAGTAGGTGGGACTCCCAAGCGCGGGTATCTGCACGAGTAGGTGGGACTCGCAAGCGCGGGTATCCGCACGAGTAGGTGGAACTCCCAAGCGCGGGTATCCCCACGAGTAGGTGGAACTCCCAAGGGCGGGTATCCGCACGAGTAGGTGGGACTCCCAAGCGCGGGTATCCGCACGAGTAGGTGGGACACCCCAGCGCGGGTATCTGCAAGAGTAGGTGGGACTCCCAAGCGCGGGTATCTGCACGAATAGGTGGGACTCCCAAGCGTGGGTATCCGCACGAGTAGGTGGGACTCCCAAGCGGATATCTGCACGAATAGGTGGGACTCCCAAGCGCGGGTATCCGCACGAGTAGGTGGGACACCCAAGCGCGGGTATCCGCACGAGTAGGTGGGACTCCCAAGCGCGGGTATCCGCACGAGTAGGTGGGACTCCCAAGCGCGGGTATCCGCACGAGTAGGTGGAACTCCCAAGCGCGGGTATCCACACGAGTAGGTGGGACTCCCAAGCGCGGGTATCCGCACGAGTAGGTGGGACTCCCAAGAGCGGATATCTGCACGAATAGGTGGGACTCCCAAGCGCGGGTATCCGCACGAGTAGGTGGGACACCCAAGCGGGGGGATTTGCACGAGTAGGTGAGACTCCCAAGCGCGGGTAACCGCACGAGTAGGTGGGACACCCAAGCGCGGGTATCCGCACGAGTAGGTGGGAAACCCAAACGCGGGTATCCGCACAAGTAGATGGGACTACCAAGCGCGGGTATCCCCACGAGTAGGTGGGACTCCCAAGCGCGGGTATCCGCACGAGTAGGTGGGACTCCCACGCGCGGGTATCCGCACGAGTAGTTGGGACTCCCAAGCACGGGTATCCGCACGAGTCCCACCTACTCGTGCGGATACCCGCGCTTGGTAGTCCCACCTACACGTGCAAATCCCCGCGCTTGGGAGTCCCACCTACTCGTGCGGATACCCGCGCTTGAGAGTCCCACCTACTCGTGCGGATACCCGCGCTTGGGTGTCCCACCTACTCGTGCGGATACCCGCGCTTGGGAGTCCCACCTATTCGTGCAGATACCCGCACTTGGGAGTCCCACCTACTCGTTCGGATACCCGCGCTTGGGAGTCTCACCTACTCGTGCAAATCCCCGCGCTTAGGAGTCCCACCTACTCGTGCGGATACCCGCGCTTGGGAGTTCCACCTACTCGTGCGGATACCCGCGCTTGGGTGTCCCACCTACTCGTGCGGATACCCGCGCTTGGGAGTCCCACCTATTCGTGCAGATATCCGCGCTTGGGAGTCCCACCTATTCGTGCGGATACCCGCGCTTGGGAGTCCCACCTACTCGTGCGGATACCCGCGCTTGGAAGTTCCACCTACTCGTGCAGATACCCGCACTTGGGAGCCCCACCTACTCGTGCGGATACCCGCGCTTGGGAGTCCCACCTACTCGTGCGGATACCCCCGCTTGGGAGTCCCATCTACTCGTGCGGATACCCGCGCGTGGTAGTCCCACCTATTCGTGCAGATATCCGCGCTTGGGAGTCCCACCTATTCGTGCGGATACCCGCGCTTGGGAGTCCCACCTACTCGTGCGGATACCCGCGCTGGGGAGTCCCACCTACTCGTGCGGATACCCGCGCTTGGGAGTCTCACCTACTCGTGGGGATACCCGCGCTTGGGAGTCTCACCTACTCGTGCAAATCCCCGCGCTTGGGAGTCCCATCTACTCGTGCGGATACCCGCGCGTGGGAGTCCCACCTACTCGTGCGGATACCCGCGCTTGGGAGTCCCACCTACTCGTGGGGATACCCGCGCTTGGGAGTCCCATCTACTCGTGGGGATACCCGCGCTTGGGACTCCCATCTACTCGTGCAGATACCCGCGCTTGGGAGTCCCACCTACTCGTGCGGATACCCGCGCTTGGGAGTCCCACCTACTCGAGGGGATACCCGCGCTTGGGAGTTCCACCTACTCTTGGGGATACCCGCGCTTGGGGTTCCACCTACTCGTGCGGATACCCGCGCTTGGGAGTTTCACCTACTCGTGCCGATACCCGCGCTGGGGAGTCCCATCTACTCTTGCGGATACCCGCGCTGGGGAGTCCCACCTACTCGTGCGGATACCCGCGCTTGGGAGTCCCACGTACTCGTGCGGATACCCGCGCTTGGGAGTCCCACCTACTCGTGGGGATACCGCGCTTGGGAGGCCCAACTACTCGTGCGGATAACCGTGCTTGGGAGTCCCACCTACTCGTGCGGATACCCGCGCATGGGAGTCCCACCTACTCGTGCGGATACCCGCGCTTGGGAGTCTCACCTACTCGTGCAAATCCCCGCGCTTGGGATCCCATCTACTCGTGCGGATACCCGCGCGTGGGAGACCCACCTACTCGTGCGGATACCCGCGCTTGGGAGTCCCACCTACTCGTGGGGATACCCGCGCTAGGGAGTCCCATCTACTCGTGGGGATACCCGCGCTTGGGAGTCCCACCTACTCGTGCGGATACCCGCGATGGGGAGTTCCACCTACTCGTGCCGATACCCGCGCTTGGGAGTCCCATCTACTCGTGCGGATACCCGCGCTTGGGAGTCCCATCTACTCGTGTGGAGACCCGCGCTTGGGAGTCCCACCTACTCGTGGGCATAACCGCGCTTGTGAGTCCCACCTACTCGTGCGGATACCCGCGCTTGGGAGTCCCACCTACTCGTGCGGATACCCGCGCTTGGGAGTCCCATCTACTCGTGCGGATACCCGCGCTTGGGAGTCCCACCTACTCGTGCGGATACCCGCCCTTGGGAGTTCCACCTACTCGTGGGGATACCCGCGCTTGGGAGTTCCACCTACTCGTGCGGATACCCGCGCTTGCGAGTCCCACCTACTCGTGCAGATACCCGCGCTTGGGAGTCCCACCTACTCGTGCGGATACCCGCGCTTGGGTGTCCCACCTACTCGTGCGGATACCCGCGCTTGGGAGTCCCACCTACTCGTGCGGATACCCGCGCTGGGGAGTCCCACCTACTCGTGCGGATACCCGCGCTTGGGAGTCCCACCTACTCGTGCGGATACCCGCGCTTGGGAGTCCCACCGACTCGTGCGGATACACGCGCTTGGGAGTCCCACCTACTCGTGCAGATACCCGCGCTTGGGAGTCCCACCTACTCGTGCGGATACCCGCGCTTGGGAGTCCGACGTACTCGTGCGGATAACCGCGCTTGGGAGTCCCACCTACTCGTGCGGATACCCGCGCTTGGGAGTCCCACCTACTCTAGCGGATACCCGCGCTTGGGAGTCCCACCTACTCGTGCGGACACCCGCGCTTGGGATTCCCACCTACTCGTGGGGATAACCGCGCTTGGGAGTCTCACCTACTCGTGCAAATCCCCGCGCTTGGGAGTCCCATCTACTCGTGGGGATAACCGCGCTTGTGAGTCCCACCTACTCGTGCGGATACCCGCGCTTGGGAGTCCCACCTACTCGTGCGGATACCCGCGCTTGGGAGTCCCACCTACTCGTGCGGATACCCGCGCTTGGGAGTCCCACCTACTCGTGCGGATACCCGCGCTTGGGAGTCCCATCTACTCGTGCGGATACCCGCGCGTGGGAGTCCCACCTACTCGTGGGGATACCCGCGCTTGGGAGTTCCACCTACTCGTGCGGATACCCGCGCTGGGGAGTTCCACCTACTCTACTCGTGCGGAAACCCGCGCTGGGGAGTTCCACCTACTCGTGCGGATACCCGCGCTTGGGAGTCCCACGTACTCGTGCGGATACCCGCGCTTGGGAGTCCCACCTACTCGTGCGGATACCCGCGCTTGGGAGTCCCACCTACTCGTGCGGATACCCGCGCTTGGGAGTCCCACCTACTGGTGCGGATACCCGCGCTTGGGAGTCCCATCTACTCGTGCGGATACCCGCGCTTGGGAGTCCCACCTACCCGTGGGGATAACTGCGCTTGTGAGTCCCACCTACTCGTGCGGATACCCGCGCTTGGGAGTCCCACCTACTCGTGCGGATACCCGCGCTTGGGAGTCCCATCTACTCGTGCGGATACCCGCGCGTGGGAGTCCCACCTACTCGTGCGGATACCCGCGCTTGGGAGTCCCACCTACTCGTGGGGATACCCGCGCTTGGGAGTCCCACCTACTCGTGCGGATACCCGCGATGGGGAGTTCCACCTACTCGTGCCGATACCCGCGCTTGGGAGTGCCACGTACTCGTGCGGATACCCGCGCTTGGGAGTCCCATCTACTCGTGGAGATAACCGCGCTTGGGAGTCCC
The DNA here is from genome assembly GCA_964036015.1 of Leptarthrus brevirostris. Classification (NCBI taxonomy): domain Eukaryota; kingdom Metazoa; phylum Arthropoda; class Insecta; order Diptera; family Asilidae; genus Leptarthrus; species Leptarthrus brevirostris. The sequence goes on along the minus strand of OZ038373.1, from coordinate 38,232,798 downwards.
ACCTACTCGTGCGGATACCCGCGCTTGGGAGTCCCACCGACTCGTGCGGATACCTGCGCTTGGGAGTCCCACCTACTCGTGCAGAACCCGCGCTTGGGAGTCCCATCTACTCGCGCGGATACCCGCGCGTGGGAGTCCCACCTACTCGTGCGGATACCCGCGCTTGGGAGTCCCACCTACTCGTGCGGATACCCGCGCTTGGGAGTTCCACCTACTCGTGCAGATATCCGCGCTTGGGAGTCCCACCTATTCGTGCGGATACCCGCGCTTGGGAGTCCCACCTACTCGTGCGGATACCCGCGCTTGGGAGTCCCACCTACTCGTGCGGATACCCGCGCTTGGGAGTACCACCGACTCGTGCGGATACCTGCGCTTGGGAGTCCCACCTACTCGTGCAGATACCCGCGCTTGGGAGTCCCATCTACTCGTGCGGATACCCGCGCGTGGGAGTCCCACCTACTCGTGCGGATACCCGCGCTTGGGAGTCCCACCTACTCGTGCGGATACCCGCGCTTGGGAGTTCCACCTACTCGTGCAGATATCCGCGCTCGGGAGTCCCACCTATTCGTGCGGATACCCGCGCTTGGGAGTCCCACCTACTCGTGCAGATATCCGCGCTTGGGAGTCCCACCTATTCGTGCGGATACCCGCGCTTGGGAGTCCCACCTACTCGTGCGGATACCTGCGCTTGGGAGTCCCACCTACTCGTGCGGATACCCGCGCTTGGGAGTCCCACCGACTCGTGCGGTTACCTGCGCTTGGGAGTCCCACCTACTCGTGCAGATACCCGCGCTTGGGAGTCCCACCTACTCTTGCAGATATCCGCGCTTGGGAGTCCCACCTATTCGTGCGGATACCCGCGCTTGGGAGTCCCACCTACTCGTGCGGATACCCGCGCTTGGGAGTCCCATCTACTCGTGCGGATACCCGCGCGTGGGAGTCCCACCTACTCGTGCGGATACCCTCGCTTGGGAGTCCCACCTACTCGTGGGGATACCCGCGCTTGGGAGTCCCACCTACTCGTGCGGATACCCGCGATGGGGAGTTCCACCTACTCGTGCCGATACCCGCGCTTGGGAGTCCCACGTACTCGTGCGGATACCCGCGCTTGGGAGTCCCACCTACTCGTGCGGATAACCGCGCTTGGGAGTCCCACCTAATCGTGCGGATACCCGCGCTTGGGAGTCCCACCTACTCGTGCGGATACCCGCGCTTGGGAGTCTCACCTACTCGTGCAAATCCCCGCGCTTGGGAGTCCCATCTACTCGTGCGGATACCCGCGCGTGGGAGTCCCACCTACTCGTGCGGATACCCGCGCTTGGGAGTCCCACCTACTCGTGGGGATACCCGCGCTTGGGAGTCCCATCTACTCGTGCAGATACCCGCGCTTGGGAGTCCCACCTACTCGTGCGGATACCCGCGCTTGGGAGTCCCACCTACTCGAGGGGATACCCGCGCTTGGGAGTTCCACCTACTCGTGCGGATACCCGCGCTTGGGAGTTCCACCTACTCGTGCGGATACCCGCGCTGGGGAGTCCCACCTACTCGTGCGGATACCCGCGCTTTGGGGTCCCACCTTCTCGTGCGGATACCCCCGCTTGGGAGTCCCATCTACTCGTGCGGATACCCGCGCGTGGGAGTCCCACCTACTCGTGCGGATACCCGCGCTTGGGAGTCCCACCTACTCGTGCAGATACCCGCGCTTGGGAGTCCCACCCACTCGTGCGGATACCCGCGCTTGGGAGTCAATGCTATTTACGAGAACTTACAAAAATGTCATCAACTAAGAAAATTCAAATAATTTCTATGATTACTTTTTATTACAGATACATAAATTTGTTACCAGTTATAAAATAAGGTAAAATTTATTATCACAACCATATGAAAGACTTTCATAAAAATTACTCAATTTAGCATTTTAAAGCTATTTACGAGAACTTACAAAAATGTCATCTACTAAGAAAAGTCAAATAATTTTCATGATAATTTTTTATTCCAGAGACATAAATTTGTCACCATTTATATAATGAGGTAAAAATCATTATCATAACTATATGAAAAAATTTCATAAAATTTTTTTTACTCTATTTTAGCATAGAAAGCACTTTAAAGCAATTTTTACAATAACACAAAAAATGTGCATGTACATATCGAATCATAAGGTTCAGACTTATTTTCATATGTGATGATTGTATTAGTTTAGCTAGTTGGTTCCCCAGAACCATTGTATGACTCCCAAGCGCGGGTATCTGCACGAGTATGTCGGACTCCCAAGCGCGGGTATCTGCACGAGTAGGTCGGACTCCCAAGCGCGGGTATCCGCACAAGTAGGTGGGATTTCCAAGCGCGGGTATCTGCACGAGTAGGTGGGACTCCCAAGCGCGGGTATCCGCACGAATAGGTGGGACTCCCAAGCGCGGATATCTGCACGAATAGGTGGGACTCCCAAGCGCGGATATCCGCACGAGTAGGTGGGACTCCCAAGCGCGGGTATCCGCACGAGTAGGTGGGACTCCCAAGCGCGGGAATCCGCACGAGTAGGTGGGACTCCCAAGCGCGGGTATCCGCACGAGTAGGTGGGACTCCACAGCGCGGGTATCCGCACGAGTAGGTGGGACTCCCAAGCGCGGGTATCCGCACGAGTAGGTGGGACACCCAAGCGCGGGTATCCGCACGAGTAGGTGGGACTCCCACGCGCGGGTATCCGCACGAGTAGATGGGACACCCAAGCGCGGGTATCCGCACGAGTAGGTGGGACTCCCAAGCGCGGGTATCTGCACGAGTAGGTGGGACTCCCCAGCGCGGGTATCCGCACGAGTAGGTGGGACTCCCAAGCGCGGGTATCCGCACGAGTATGTGGGACACTCAAGCGCGGGTATCTGCACGAGTAGGTGGGACTCCCAAGCGCGGGTATCAGCACGAGTAGGTGGGACTCCC